>CAKNYM010049269.1:62329-96277 GCA_932195095.1 Andricus curvator | reverse complement strand
ATATAATTATTTTAATAATTTCAAAGGATTGGAAATATTTTAGGGATTTTAAGAATATTCTAAGTAATTTTTAACTGATTTCAATCATTTCAAAGAATTTAGAATATCTTAGGAAATTTAAAAATATTCCAAGTAATTTCTAATGATTTTAATAATTTTAAAAGATTTGAAATATTTTAGGAATTAAACAAAAATATTCGAAGTGATTTTTAATGATTTCGATAAATTCAAAGGATTTGAAATATTTTAGGGAATTAAAACATATTCCAAGAAATTTTTTTTTTTTAATGTAGAGGGATTTAGAAGGAATTTAAATATTTTAGGGAATTCAAAATAATTCCAATTCATTTTTAATTGATTTGAACATTCAAAGTAATTTTTAATTGATTTAAAAAGATTTCAAGGCATTTAAAATATTGTAGGAAATAAAATTTTTTTTAAAGTAATTTCTTATTGATTTCAACAATTAACAGGGATTTGATATGATTGAAAATATTTGAGGGAATTTTAATGATTCCAATTCCTTTATAATTTATCTCAAAGTATTTCAAAGGATTTTAAATATTTTAGAAAATTTAAAATAATTAGAAGGGATTTAAAAGGATTTGAAATATTTTAGGTATTTAAAAAATATTTCAAGTAATTTTTAATTTATTTCAAAATATTTTAAAAGCCTTGAAATATTTTTGGGAATTAAAATTATTGCAAGTGATTTCTAATTGATTTCAAAATGTATCAAAGGATTTGAAATATTTTAGAGAATTCAAAAATATTCCAAGTAATTTTTGAATCATTTCAATCATTTATAAGTATTTAAAACATTTTAGAGAATTACAAAAAAATTCCGAGTAATTTTTAATTTATTTCAATAATTTGAAGGGATTTTAAAGGATTTGAAAATTTTTAGGGAATTTAAAAATATTTAAAATATTGTTTGATTTATTTCAAAATATTTCAAAGGATTTGGAATATTTGAGGAAATTAAAAAAGATTCCAAGACATATTTAATTGATTTCAATAATTGGAAGGGATTTAAAATATTTTGTGAGATCATAGAAGATTCCAAGCAATTTTTAATTTATTTTAATAATTTAAAGAGATATCAAAAGAGTTGTAATAATTTAGGGAATTTAAAAAGATTTAAAGTGATTTCTGATTGATTTCAACAATTTGATGGGATTTTTAAAAAATTCAAATATTTTAGGAAATATGAGAAGATTCCAAGTAATAAAAGAAGATTCCAAAAGATTTCAAAAATTTTAGGAAATTCAAAATGATCCCAAGTAATTTTTAATGATTTTAATAATTTCAAAGCATTTGAAACATTTAACGGGATTTCAAAGGATTTGAATTATTTTAGGGAATTTAAAAGTATTCCAAGTTATTTTTAATCAATTTCAAAAGATTTCAAAAATTCTAGAAAATTCAAAAAGATTCCCAATAATTTTTAATTGATTTCAAAATATTTCAAAGGATTTGGAATATTCAAGGGAATTCAAGAAGATTTGAAGTAATTTATAATTGATTTCAATAATATAAAATCAATTATTACTGATAAAATTATAAAATACTATTTGCTGAATATGCTGATTGTAACTTGGATTGCAAAAGAAAATTTTAATTAGTGACAAAATTATTAAGATAACACTGAAAACAAATTTTGTATTTAAAAATATTTTTACAGCATGACAAGAGATTTTCGAAATTGAGATTTTGAAGGATTTTCTCTTATTCGTCGTAGTTAATATGGTATTAAAAATACTGAGTCATGTGAAAAATATGATTTCAGCATATTTGAAAAAAACAAATTTTTGTTGATACAACCTTATCTCTGCCGAACCTATTTGCAAGTTTCACAATATTACTTTCTCGTTGCAATTTAAATAACATCTGTTTTTAAATTAAGATTTTTAAATTAAAATTGATATTAATAATAATTCGAATTTTCTAAAAAAAAGTGTAAAAAAATATGAAAAATAATTGATGGATCAAATGGATTTTAAATATTATAGTGATTTTCCAAAATTTGAAGGTATTTTTGAGAGTTAAAAAAAAGTAAATGGATTTCTAATTATTTTTAAAATTTTTGAAATATTTGAGGGAATGTAAAAAGTGTCCAAGTAATTTTTAATTATTTATTTATTTTGTAATTGTATTACAATATTTATTTTTTTGTAAAGTTGAACTTTTGGGGGCGATATTCATGAAAACATGAGAAAAAAATTTTTTGCAACGTATTTTTGGTCCACCCTAGTCTAACGTGTAATGACTAAAAATAATTTATTTTTGTTATATATATTTTTTTATTTTTCAAATCTGATAAATACAGTATTTAGAATTATTTATAATAGAAAATGAATATGCAATTAGAAATTTATTCTATATTATAGATATATTATTATACTTACCACTAGGTTCAGGCAAAATTGTCAAGATGCAAAACAGAGTGCCAATTAGGGCCCTCATTTTTTTGGAAGTAACAAAAACAGACATTTAAAGAATTATAATAATTTTTTTGTAACGAATGAATATTCTTCAAAATGTTACCGTATGTATATAATAGTCCTTATCTGATTTGGCCTTCTAAATTATGATCTATCTATTTGATAACGCCATGAGAAAACAATGTCGGTTATTTCAACATTCAGAACTTCAAGCAGTAGATACCAATATTAATATCGAGAAAATAATTATACAACAGTAAAAGCTTATTATCAGTTCAACAACTGCTTTTCATGCGATTTTAATGAGAGAGCATGATCTGAGACATTTTGAATGTACAAGTCCACAAATAAATTGAAAATATCACTCACAGTCCATTTGTGTTTTTCTTTCAATTTTTTATTTTATTTTTAAAATATTTTTTGCTTTGAATAAAATCGAAGCGAATTCCCTTTACCTTCCCGATTTAAATTTTCCGTAAGAATAACTCAACGACTGCTTTCTTCATCTTCGCTGAATATGTAGGGTATTCAATCGAGTTGATTTTGTGTAGTCCCCTAAAATTTTTTAATTGTCTGTGGATTGATTCTTCAGCTTGCTTTTACGATAAGCTTAACCTTTCCCTCCGTGAGAAGTATAAACAATGCTTTATATAATAAAATTAGGTGCTTCGGGTTTCAATCGTATGCAAAACTACGAATCTTGCCGACGTTTCGTTCACATTGCAGCTCACTTCTCCACGGCTAACCTGAAACTGAAGTTCCAGGTTACGTTGTTTTATATTAGGTGTACAAATAAGTTCTACCCACTTTAAGCAACTTTTTTTTATTTATAAAAACCTAACAAAATGCAAGAATGAACTAATATTGTGGCCATTAGCTTCTACACTACGCGCTCCCTTAAGGTGTTCGCACAAGAAAATCCGTTGCAGTGCGCTAGTGACGTCTCACGGACGTACCGTCCGCGCACGAACTCATAACGCCAACCAATCGCGTGCAACCTGTTGTGCTGCTGCAGTCCGAGCGGTGACGCACACAAGTACGTCGCTACTTACACTAGTTCGCAACACACTTGCGTAAGTGCTGCCAGGGACCGTTGCAGCACGGCAGGTTGCACGCAATTGGTTGGCGTTATGAGTTCGTGCGCGGACGGCACGTCCGTGAGACGTCACCACCGCACTGCAACGGATTTTCTTGTGCGAACACCTTTATACGACATTTCCCTATACGTCCGCACCATTATACGACCATTTACCGCTCCCCTATACGACGGAAAGGTCGTTCTCCACCATCCCCACTCATCCGCTCAAAGCTCGCGCGGGAAGCAAATAGTTTCGCGCGTGAATATGATGTAGTCAGCTGTCAGTGACACAGGATTCAACGCGCATGCGCACGACCACCTGAGATTGTTGGTATTGCAAGTGGAAGGGTTCCCCTTGCGCCGCCGTATAAGGGAAAGTTCTCGGTCCCGAGCTCGTCGTATAAGGGAGCGCGGAGTGTACTACACTTCGCCAACGCTCAGGCAACTGATAGATTCCACGGCGAAAGAAGGCCTGATCTTTCGACGCTATAAAGTCATCCACCATTTTTCGCACTTCAGCTTCAATTTGAATTTGCTGCTCAGCTAAGCTGTTTTGTAACGAGAGAAAAAGGTGGTAATTGCACGGAGCAATGTCTGAAGAGTAAGCCGGTTGCGGCAGAATTTCCCATTGCAATTCTTCTATGGCTTGGAAAAAAAGATCAAGATATGAGATCAGATTCTGGGCATGGACGAAGATCACTAATATTACAGCACAACAACGTTGGCCACATAGAAGTTCCGTGGTCCACCAAACCATAGAAGAATTGCAATGGGAAATTCTGCGGCATCCGGTTTTATAGCGTCCAAAGATCCAGCCTTCTTTCGCCATGGAAGCCAGCAATTGACTGAGCGTTGGCGAAGAGTAGTAGAAGCCAATGGCCAATATATTAATTAATACTTGCATTTTGTTGGAATTTTATAAATAAAAAAAAGGTTGCCTAAAACCGGTAGAACTTATTTGTACACCTAATATATACTCTCTACGGGACATGCATGTTGGTGCCGGAAGTGAGAAACTGTTCAGTGACAGGTGGTGAGAGGATTTTTCGGAATTTGTGTGGAAGATGTGAGTGGAGTGTGAGGGTGGAAGCCGAGGAGGTGAGTAGGGTGTTGTGGGGTATATTTGGGAGACAAAAATTAATTTTCAGCGTAGTTGTGAGGTGGGATTTAGTTAAATAGGGAAAGTGAGATTAGGTTGGCAAGGGATCGGGGGAGTTTGTGGTCAGTAGTTTTAGGCTTCGCGGGGGGCAAGGGTGGTCCTCGTAGTGTTAGGGAATCTTAAGGATAAGAAAGAGGTGTCTGCAAGGGCTGTGAAGGGTTGAAAAAGGGATATAAAGAGCAAATCTGGGACAGTACGCGGCAAAAGTCTTCAGAAACATTTGTCGGTTGCGGAAGGTACTGCATGGAGAGGTCCCAGTTACCGACGGAAGAGCAGGAGGTGGTCAGCGAGAGTGCTAGCAATGCTGGTAGTGAAATTGACGGCGAGGAAATCTTCCACACAAGACGACGGCCGATAGTGCGTGGCCCGGTGATGAGCGGCGCGTTGGGAAGAGGGAAAAAGCGGGACAGCGGGAACGAAGGAAGCGAGAATGTGATAGAAAGTTCATCTAGCGCAAGTGAGAGGGTGGAAGTGAGAGATCTCTTGAAGAGAAAGAGAGGCAGCCAAGAGAGTCCGGAGAAAATCGCGGTAGAGAGTCCGTTTAAAAAAAGTGTGAGAACACGTAGACTGAGGGAGGCCGTAGGGGGGACTAAGGATCAGATGGAAGGCATTCAGGAGGTCTTGAGAATCAGGGGTGAGAGATGGGAAAAGGAGGTGGAAGAGCTGAGGGCGAAAGTAGAAGGATTAGAGAGGGAGGTGGTTTCGGTGAGGAAGGAAAAAGAAGCAAAAATGGAGCAGATGGAAGAGGAGATTGGTGTGTGGGAGCAAAGGACGGAAAAAAGGCTCGAAAAGGTAGAAGGCAGGTCGGAAATGGAAGTAGGTGACAGGGGAGAGGGAGAGAAGAAAGGTATTTGGGAGGGGGTAGAGAATATGATAGAAGAGAAAGTGGAAGAGCGTAGGAAAAAAAAGGAGGAGAGGGTGGATAGGGAAAGGAAAAGGGCAATAGCGTTGAGAATGGAGAGAGAAGAGCAGGCAAATAGGAGAAATATAATTGTGATAAGAGGATTGAAGTTAAAGAGCGGGCGAGAAAGGGAGGGCGTTGAAGCACTGTTATAGAGCATAGGGTGGGTTAAAGGCAAGGTAGGTAAATTTAGGCTGGAGAGGAGAAAGCAGATGGAAGTGGCGGTTGTGGAGTTGGAGAGCTGGGAAGAGAAGTTTGGGGTAATGCGAAATAAAAATAGGATAAAGGATAAGGGGGTTTTCATCGATCACGATTTGTGGGACGAGGAGAAAAAGGTACTGAACGAACTGCAGGGGAATTTGTTTCGTAGGAAGTAGGGGGGTGGGGGTAAAGCAGGGTGGAGGAGTATTGAAGGTGCTGTACTGGAACGTAGCACGGGTAAAGAAAAAAGATGAGGAGGTAGTCAGAGTGAAGAAGAAAGGAAGGTCTAGTGGGGGAATTTTAGGGGGGGGGGGGTATTTTAGAGGAAGAAGTTCATGGAGAGGGAGAGGGGGAGGGCGTGCAAATGAGGAGAGTAAAGATAGGAAGGGTAACGTGTAAGTTTGTGACAGTGTACAATAAGGATGGGCTGGAAAGAATTAATGAAAGGGTGGAAAAATTGCTAGGCGAAAGAGAGAAAGGTATGGTGGTACTGGGGGGGGGGGGGTCAATGCGAGGATGGGGAGGGAAGGGGGCCTTTACAGGGAAGGAGAGAGCTTCGAAAGGAAATCGAAGGATAAGATAATAAATAAGGAGGGGGAGATTCTAAGGGACTGGATGGAGGATCGAGACTGGGCGGTGGCGAATGGTATGGTAACAGGGGACGAAGAAGGAGAATACACGTCGGTAATAGACTATGTAGTCATGAATATGCAAGGGTGGGAGGAGACGGAGAGATTCACAGTGGAAGGAAGGGTAGAATCAGCCATTAGGGTAGTGGATAAGGGGGGAAAGCGGCGGAAGGCAGTGGGGGGAAGAAGTGTCTACGGGGGAGAGGGTTAGCTGGATGAGGGAGGCGATAGAGAAGTATAAGGAGCAGTTAGGGAAGGTACGCTTCGAAGAGGAGACGGTGGAAGAGATATGGGAGGATTTAGAAGAGAAAGTGAAAGGGTGCGTGCAAAAGAAGATATTCAAAAAGAAGAAGAAAGGAATGGTGAAGCCGTGGTGGGATAGGGAATGTAAAAAGATGAAAAGGAAGGTGAAAAGAAAGTTAAAGAAATGCAAAGAGGGAACTGCGAAAAGAGGGGAGTACGTAGAAAGAAGAAAGGGGTATAGATTGATGTGTAAGAAGAAAGAACAGGTAAATGAGAAAGATCTGGAAAAGAAGTTGGGAAGTGTTAGGACAGAGGGAGACGTGTGGAAGATAATAAATAGGTTTAGGAAGCGTACAGTGGGGATAAGCGAGAAGATAGGGAGTGAGGAGTGGAGACAGTTTTTTAAAGAATCATTTCAGGGCTCAGGTGCAAGGAAGAAAGACGATGGGAGTAGAAGACCGAGGGAGACAGAGATGGAGGATTTGAATGACGAGGAGGTAGAGAAACAGATAAGGAAGTTAGGAAGGTCAAAGGCAGCAGGGCCAGATGCGGTAGAGAACAAAGCGTGGCTGTTTAGTACGAAAGAGGTTAGGGAGAGGCAGAATGAGGTAGTGAAGAAAGTATGGGGGGATAGGGATTCCCAGGAGGGCAGAGAGAGGGGTTAATAATGCCACTGTATAAGAAAGGAGATAGGGATAGACAGGGAAATTATAAAGGGATTACGCTAATGAATACGGCGTATAAAGTATACGCGATGGTGTTGGCGGAGCGGCTATGGAAGGATGTCGAGGGGAAAGGAATATTGCCTGCGACGCAGGTGGGCTTTAGGGCGGGTAGGAGTACTATCGACATTATTTACGTTCTGCAGCACGTGGTGGATAGAGAATTAGCGAAGAAGGGGTCGAGAGTGTACGCGTTTTTTGTGGATCTAAAAGGCGTGTTTCCGTCGGTGGATAGTGGGAGGTTGTGGGAGGCGATGGAGGAGAGGGGAGTGGAGAGAGGACTGATCCAGAGGGTAAGGGAGATATATGAAGAGACGAAAGATAAGGTAAGAGGAGGGGAGGGGATTTCCGAGGGGGTCTGGGGGGGGGGGGGGGGGGGGGTTAAGGCAAGGGTGTCCGCTTAGTAGAACGCTTTTTGCGATTTTAATCCCGGATATGGAAAGTAAGCTGGAGGCCGGAGTGGTAGGAAGAGTTAGGGTAGGAGGGGTTAGAATCTGGTCACTCGCGTATGCAGATGACATAGTGTTGCTGGCAAGAAGCGAGGAGTCCTCAAAGGAGATGATGAAGCGGGAAAAGCGTTGCAGTAGGTGAAAGAGTTTATGTACCTCGACTTCTTGTTTCGGAGAAATGGGGGGGGGGGTAGATGGTCACATAAAAGAGATAGTGAGGAGGGCAAATGTGGTGATAAGGCAGGTGTGGGGGTTGCGAAAGAAGTTATTCGCAGATGATTTTGGAAGGAGAATGATATTGTTTGACTCATTCGTGATGAGTGTGCTATTGTATGGAGTAGAGGTGTTGGGGTGGAAGGAAAGTGAGGAGGTAAATAGGACACAGGAGAGGTATGTAAAGTGGACACTGGGGTTGGCAAGGAACACGCCTAACTATATTGTCAGTAGGTAGACGGGGAGAACGAGTTTCTGGATTCTAACGGGAAGTCGGGCGTGTAAATATGAGGAAAAAATTTTTGGAAGAGGAGGGAAGTGAGCTGGTCAGGGAGTGTTGGTGGGGGAAGGAGAACAGGCGAGGGGTTGGGAAGATGGAGGTTGAAAGGGAAAGGTATTTTAGAACGAATGGACTGCAGATGGATGAAGTGAGAAGGATGCAAGAGGAAGGAAGGTATATGAAATGGTTAAGAGAAACGGCATGGATAAATAGAAGGCAGCAGGGGAGGAGAGAATAATAGAGTCAAGATTTAACGGGAACTATGGGTGGATTATGCCAAGAGAGAGAGCGCAATATTTGTGTGAGAAAGGAGAGAACGGAAGTCAGGAGCTTATAGCGGGGATGGCATGTGGGTGCATGGAGGGTTTTAATAGGTTCTGGCTTAATAAGGAGAAGAGGATATGTAAACTGTGCTGGAAGGGGGATGAAAGAGTGGAGCACTGGTTGGAGGAGTACGTGGAGGTGGAAAGGAGTTGGATAAGTATGGAGATATTGATGCATGAAGGGGGGGGGGGGACAAACGGGGCAGTAGCATTGGTGAAGGGGACGTTGGTTAAGATGGTGAAGAAGAGAAGGAAGGGGGAAGAGGGATGGAGAAGGAAAGATTGTAAATAGAAGAGAAAGTATGTATAATTAAAATGTAAATATTGTAAATAGTATATAAGTATTAGGTATAAGCCGCGGAGGCAGAGTTTGGCAATGAGAGGCAAAGCGAGAAAGTAGGGACATGCATGCGGGGCGAGGCGAGGCGAAGCGAGGAAGGCAGGCGATGAGAGCGAGTGGCATTAGATTGCCACACCGGGGGGACTGGTCGAACTTGATTGGCCAATGAAGTCTTTTTTTTTAATCCGGGAGGACGGAAAGCCAAATCGGATTGGTATTATATCCATTGTCCCTATTGATGTTATTAGGGTGTTTTAAGATTTAGATTGCTTCTCTATGTTGTCTTGAAAATGTATTGTATGTTTTTGCGATGACGGTCGTTACCCAATACAAATTGATAACAATTTTTTTCCATACATTTAAAATTTTAAAATTGTCAATCAGCTTGCCCAATGGTGATATTTTTTTTTTATTTTTCTAAAAATTTGTTTGTAATGCCACAAAGAAAATTTTTAGTGCTATTAACAATGCATCTAATTATTTTGAGTTTTTCGGTCACCTTATTTACGAGAAAACGTAGAATGTTAAAAATATTTGTGATTTTAGAACACTTGTATTTTGAAGTAAAATAACATTAAATGTATTGTAAAGTTACATAACGTTTTGGTACTAAGCTTTCAATCTATTTCTTGTAAAATTAGAACATACGTTTTTCACTATGTTCCTATTGAATCTGAGAATGTAATATTTACATGTCCATTTTTTTAAACACTTTTGTCCCATTGCAAAAGAGCGATAATTGTATATAATGCTTATTTTCAAGTAAACTTCATACAGTTTTTGTATCATGAAGTTGAATAATGGTGTCTACATTTTTTTATCTTTTTTTATTTCTTTTTCATAAAGGGTCTTATAATTGTATATAATATCTCCTGTTTCTATACATTTTCTTAATGGAGTAATAATTGTATATAATATTTTATTTTCTCTAAACCTTAATTTGTTAATTGAAATTAAGTAAGAAATAATTAATTGCAGTATTGAACAATCTTCTTGGCTACAATCAACCAATTTAGAATTAGAGATTGTGAAGCACATGCACCTGCAGACATTTTTATTGAGTACCCAGCATAACAAAATGAGACCTAAAGATGAAAATTTGTGTTATTAAATAAAAGGCACTAAGAAATGTTGATCAAATCGCTAAATGTCTATGATTTTACGGAAATGTTCCAAAACATTTTATTTGTGATTTCGAACATTCAGCAGTATATGAAGCTTCCTTACTGTATTTTATTCAATTACTCATTTTTTGAAATACATATCTCATTTCGTGTGGACGGGAGAATGGCGAAAAAATTTCAGGTAAAATTTATTTGCAGGTTAGTAGCATGAGCCTTTAATTTTAATTTTATTTTCCTGTTTATATCACGTATAATAATAAAATATCTTCAATACATGCGATTGAATGCTTATCGAGAATAAAAGTATAAAATAAATTTTTCAGACTCTTGATATACATATAAATTTTTTATTTATCATTTACATGCAGGTACGCACATCGAATGCGAAAAATAGTTGAAAATTCGAAGACTGCGAAGTTTGGCAGACACTTATAAAAGTTAATCACTCTGCAAAGAAACTTTGTTGTCAGGATACTTCGCAATTGTATAGTAATAAGCATAAGAATGCTCGTAGGTACTCGCAGGATGACAGGCTATTATGCCTGTCCATTTACAAAAGATCGGTGTCTGCGTACCGGTACATTTGCACCTTTTAACCACTTCCAAATCAACGAAGAGTTCGGCAGATTCTTACTCAGATCCGCCTGGATTATGGAGTTACCAAGACGATGAGTACATTTTCTAACATAAAAGCTTTCGCTCTTTCGATTTCCGACATTAAAATATTAGGATTATATTTTTTTTTAAGTTGACCTTGAAATGACCTTGAAGGACACGTTCAAGGTCAAAAGCAAGGTCACTATTTAATTTCTTATTTTTAGTTGATGAAGGAATGTCCTTATTATCATTGGAAGGTATTTTATCTTTTCTCTAAAATACCCAGACCTTGTTTAAGTTGAAGTAACCTTTGCGTAACCACCAAGGTCAAACATGCAACCTGAGTACATGTTTGTGCGTAAAATTTCCCGCTCTTTCGATTGCCGTTGTCAAAAATAGGGGTTCCCAAAAAAAAGTTGACCTTGAAGGACAAGCCCAAGGTCAAAACCAAGGTCTCCATTGGATTCCTCGTTCAAAGTTACTACAGGAATGACCTTAACCTCTTCGGAAATAGTTATATCTTGGGACTTACTGGGGTGTCCCGGAACTTTTTGGACACCCTGTATATATATATATATATATATATATATATATATATATATATATATATATATATATATATATGTGTGTGTGTGTGTGTGTGTATTCACATATGTTTATATTGCATTCATTTGGGTTGTGAGCCATTCGCCTGCATATTCATGGAGACACATGACTTTGCACTGGTATAAAAAAAAACCTTGATGGAATTCCGAATTTTCGCACCGAGGCGTCTAAATATAAAACATATAGAAGAGAATAAAAAAAGTTCGAAGGCGATATCATCAAAAATGCCGCGTGGCTGGAAATTTGTCTACTTTTCGACACTGTGCGACGGTTTGTGACCAAGGCTCCTCCAACATGAAGGCCATCAAGTCCTTACAACAGGACATTGATAAGATTTGAGAGGAAAAGGGGATAGAGAATTGTGAGATTCCTTTCTTGCGGGGAGCATGTCTTTACGTTTTCAAATCTGTAATTGAAATAATCACCATTTTCTTTCTTTACAGGTTGGAAGATCCTCATGGATGATGTGGAAAGCGTACCCATGTACGATTCACCTCATTTACGGAAGTGTATTCGGAATAATTTCCTTACGAAGGACATCGAAATCGACTACAATCGGCCGGAGTTGAAGGACAAGGATCGCAAATTTGGATCGTGGAAGAATATTGTTACCGCATATGAAGTCGATGTGTATTCATATTTCATGCAGCGAAATGTACCGGATTTAATAGACCAGCATGTGTATGGTGATAAAGTATCGAAGATGCGTGTGTAAATGATGATGCAGGTCTTCAGCAAAAAGATGGCATGCTTCGTGGAAATTATTGCAAGGCCCGCAGGTAAGATTAATTACCCTAATTTTGTACAGAATTTGAGAAATATATTTAGAGGTCTAGCAAACCCATTTTTGCATAAATTATCAACGAAATAGTTGAATTTTCCACTAAAAAGAGACATTTTTCAACAAAAAATGGAATTATTAAATTTTCAGTTTGAGAAAGTAATTTTCAACCAAAAAAAAACGTGTTTCCAACAAAATAGTTACATTCTCAAATAAATAGTTTAGTTTTTAACCATATATTAGACTTCGTTAAATCCACTCGCCCAGTCGACGTCCTTCGCTCTCTAATAATGTTGTGAAAAGATTTTAATACTACCTTTTGGCTATACCTGACTCATTGATTCCATCAATGTTTCAATCAAAACCATATCGCCTGACGAGATGAGCGAACCAAGCTAACGCAACGTTGCACAATTAATCTATTGTCTTAACTTATTTTACTCCCAACTGACCGAAAGAGGAAAGTGAAGTGGTGATTTCCAACACTGATTAGTATTGTTTTCAATTTTTATTTTCTTTAGGAACCATCCAGACTAGCCTGTTCTGATTGCGTATCAATGCTATTTAAAAACGATCCGCAAGGATAAAAGAGAGCGTGAGAGTACACAAGCGGAACCGGAAAGAAAGATCGCAAACGCGTCAATTGTTGCAAAAAGCACATGAATGCTGCAAATAATTATTTGAATCAATAGCACTGAAAATTATTTCTGAACTTATAATTGCGTTATAATTATAATCGTTTTCTACGAACTGAAATAATAATTCGTCAATTATCACCACTACATCCATTTAAAACTGGAGCCAGACAAATGTTGTAAATTTCATTGTAAAAATCGTCAATGAATTTCAACACGATGGATTTAAGAACATCTAATCGTTTTGTACGAATTGATATAATATTTTGCGAATTATCCCTTATCACGCAGCATTATAAGAAAATTAGCACAGGCCTACAATGATTTTCCTATAATTTTTTCCGATTATAAGAAATTATTATAGGAAATTAATTAGAGGAATAAATATTATTAAAATTTTGAAAGAATTATTGCTAAATATAGAGTATATTTTATATTATATAGAGACTAAATAAAGTATTTTTGTCTGGACTACTCATACCGAAGTACAAAAAAATCAGAATATATATAAGAATAAATCACATTTAAAGGATCACTACTTGTCAATGAATAATGAAATATAAATCGAAAAATTATTTGTTACAAGATTCATATGTATACAAAAATATACTGATCGTACTTAAGTTTTCAATAGCGTTGTTAAACAAAGCTGGTTCGAATGTGATTAATTCTCACTAATATCCAAATGTTAATATACTTTCATACAAGTGATCCAAAGTTAATCAATTATTTACAGCTTGCCTTCTTTCTGCAGTAATTCTTTGAATATTCAGATCTAAACTGAGTGTAGAAAATGTATCTTCAATTACATATTTAAATTCAGATCTAGAAATTGTTGTCAACAATTCATTCACATACCGCTTGTAGTGCTTAGATTTATGATTTCCCAGGAAGTTTCGGATGACATTGTTTACGGAGAACCAGGTTTCCCTCTCTTCTCTTCTCAAGAATTCGTCGAATTCTGAGTCTTGCATAAGCTCACGAATTTGAGGCACCATAAAAACCCCTTTTTTGATTTTCGATTCGCTAAGTTTTAGACCTTTTTATTTCTGATAGGCGAATGCGTTTCTGTTTCGAGCTATTGCTTTTACGAAGTTTTTAAATATCCCGCGTTTGATATGTAGAGGCGGCAGAATAACAAATTTAGGATCCACAACAATACTTCGAGCATCCTATGCGCAATCCTAATAGAATAGCAATCACTTTAAAGTCTGAACAGATTAACCAACAGTGTGCGTGATAACTTATTTTCAGAAGAAGGATTTTCATAACATCGTAGCACTTTTTTAGGTATGAAGCATGGGCAACAGGTAAGGAAGGAAACTCATTTTCATTATTTGTATTTGTATTTATTCATGAAAAGTTCCTAGGGCCAGATAGCCCTATAAGGAACAGGTGATACATATTACAATTAAAATTAAAATGTGACGGTGATCGATTTAACGATTGAAATAAAAAATAAGTATTAACAAGAGTAAAGAAATAAACTAAAATACACATAATTAGATGTGGCCTATTACCAGTAATACTGTACATGTACATATGCAAATATACATGCTTAAAAGTAAATACATTCATATGCACGCTTATATATGTTTTTAACTGAAGGATTTAAGTGTTACCAATGTGTAATTTCGAGAGTAGGATTTGAAGTTTCAAATAAGTAACGAAAAAGCAGTTTTCTAAAGTGACATTGAGAAAGTGCATTTCTAATTGTTATAGGTAGTTTGTTCCAAAGACGAGCACCACGAATAATGAAAGATCTTTGCATTTTACACGTGCGGTGGGCTTAATTTTGAGTACTGTGTTCCTTTCATGGAGTTTGGAATGTGCCGGTTGATCTTTGTCAATAAAATAGAAGAGGTTAAGAAGGTAGTCCGGAGCTTCATTACTGAATAGGCTACGAAGCAAGTTACCCATACAAAATTGTCTTCTTTTGGCAACGTTAAGAAGTCCTGCTTTCTCTCTATAATGGGTAATATGTTCGCTTTTTGGGGTGTTATAGATGAACCGAATGCAAGCATTAAGCGTACGTTCAAGCTTGGCATTCAGTTGATTAGCAATATCGTCATATACAACACAGCCGTAGTCAAAGAAAGGGAGGATGAGAATTTTAATTAGGAGAATACGCATTAGAGTAGGAACTGATCTTTATTCCTGTTGAGCTGTTGGAGCAATTAAGAATATAGTCTAAATCTTTCACAGAATCCACAAAGGGGATGAGACCCCCATCGAGCAAGAGAGGAGGTAACATTGCAATTGTTGCAACTGAAGGAAAGGAAGAAGGTCCTGTGATTATTAGCCTTAGTTTTAGCAGGGTTAAGAGTGAGACGTTTGTCAGGGCCCACTGTACCACCAAATCAATATCCTCCTGTATTTTTTGAAGTAAGCTCTCAAGAGTGGTAATAGGCCCGGAGAGGTATAGCTAAAAGTCGTCAGCATATTTGTGATAGTTGCAGTGACGAAGTTCACTACCAAGTTCAGACGTATAAATATTAAATAGAATGGGTGCAAGCGTGGAACCTTGAGGGACACCACTCTTAACCTCCCCAAAATCAGAACGCTCTCCATTGCTGATTTTTACTCTTTCAGAACGATTACTGGAATAGGATTCAAACCATTTAACAGCCATATTTGAGAGGTGAAGTGATTTGAGCCTAGTCAATAGTATATTATGGTTAACTGTATCAAACGCCTTAGAAAAGTCAAAATGGACAACAACCGTTATTTCCCTTCTATCAATTGCCAGTTTCAGGTCAGAAGTACCATTCCTGGCACGAAACCCAGATTGCATTGGGTGCATTAAATTGTTAGTTTCAATATGTGCAATAAGTTGCTGATGGACAATGCTTTCGAAAGGTTTAGACATTGCACAGAGGATGGATATTGGGCGGAAATCTTTGGCAGAGGTAGAGTTAGATATTTTAGGAACAGGGCGGATAATCGCCTCTTTTCAGGTATCAGGAAATATTCCCACCTGCAGAGATGCATTATAGATATGTAAGAGAATAGGACACATGACTGGTAAAGCTAAGCGAATCATTTTAATTGAAATACCATCAGAACCTTGAACATTTGATTTTACCTCGAAGAGTTTTTTAAATAGGGTTTTTTACGATATGTCAGAAAAGAATAATTTAGTATGATCGAAAGTAGAGGGAACTGCGGAAGGGGAAGGAGTGCTGTTTGCAAGGAGTGTGGATTTTGTAGTAAAAGCTGTCAAAAGGTCTGCAGGGGAGAAATTGTTATCAGAAGCCAAGTGTTTTAGAGGAATAAGTCCCAGTCGTCTTAAGAGAAACCAGATATTTTCATATTCATTCCTATTTTTGATAGAATTGTAATTATATTGATTGTATGAATCCCTGATTTTGGTTTGAACTAAGTTTCTCAATTTACGCAATTCGGCTTGAATAATACTATTCTTTGATCCTTTAGCCAATCTACGTTTTTTCTCTCTTTCTTTCATCAAGTATTTGATATAAGATTTAATCCAAGGAGTGGACTTTTTTTTGTTTTAAGGGTATGAAGAGGCGCAAATTTGTCGAAAGCTAAAGATAAAAATTTTGTAAGACAAATAACCTTTCTATTTATATCTTTTTCAATGGAAATGCTTTTCCAGTCATAAGTAGAGAGGTGCACAAGAAATTCGGCTTCATTTATATTAGTGAGATTGCGTATAGAAAGAGGAGATATACTAGAGGAGGGATCAAATGAGAACTGGTAATGAATGCTGATAAGGTCGTGCTTTGTGATTAATGAGATTGAGTTTTGAGTAGAAAAAATTACCTTTTCTAGATCATCAACAATTATCAAGTCAATCCATGTACTAGAATGATCGGTATGCTGCGTGGTATTATGGGGAACTATAGATAATCCGGCGGAGAATACTACTTATTTCAAATAGTTAAATTGTTGGTAGCATTAAGATTTATGTTCAGGTCACCAGTAAGTAAAATGTTATTATAATTTGGTATAAGGTCAAAAATTTCAGTCTCAAGTTCCCTACAGTAGGAAGCATTAGTAGGTTTGTAAATCACACCCACCAACAAGTATAGTTATATATAGAAGTGTCTGAAATGCGTTAACCAACATAATCCAGTTCACATGATTACATTTGAAAATAGGGAATAAGGCACATAAAAAGGTAAAAATTAGAAAAGCAATAAGCATTACAATGTTAAAAGGTAGATCTAGCCATTCCATGAAGCCGTAGCAATAGAGAGTAAAGTCCAACAGAAACCAGTTGGAGAAAATTTAAAAAAAAAATTGGGCTTAGACCGTGGTTGCCATTGAAGTCCCTCTACAGGTAGTAGGTTTGCAAGGTGTATTCTAGGCGGACCGTCCTCCTTTCTACAAAAAATTCTTCCTCCTGAAATCCACTGATATTTGATTTTCTTGTCTCTTCGAAGACAAAAGCGATAGCATAGATTTTGCGACTGAGTGGAGTTAAGACCTCACGAAGATAAATAAAGCGATTCTCATTTCCGGTCCATCCCAAATTCGATGTAGGAAAATCTCTTTTGACTTTACGTCTTTCGATCATTTTATCTCGTAGATCTTGACGACTGAATTTAACTACGATGATCGGAGGGGTAGTAGGATGACTAAGTGGCGGTGCTCTGATAATGCGGCAAAGGTTGACAACGTCATCTTTAACAATTGGTACATCAAGAGCCCTGGTAATCGACTCAACGTTGGCCATACGGTCCTCGTTGGGCTTCATTGGAAGACCATGTACTTCAAGCGTAGTATGTAAAGCCGTTTGATCATTAACATTCTGCGCATGCTCAAGCGCAAACAGTTTAGCCTTGAGGTCTTCCTCAATTTGCACTGCAAAGCCGGCTTGAAGAGAATCTATGAGACGAGTGTTATTTGAGAGGTCATTCTTCATTTCCAAGAGGCTGGAGTTTAACTTTTCGTTAAGATCCTGTTGTCGGGTTTATTTTGCCTGTTTTTCCTTTTTATTTATGTATTTCCCAAGTAATCCGACTATCCTGAAGAAGCCTGATCCATCCTGACTCCAATTTCCCGCCCAACCTACTGCTGTGTGCAAATCTGTTCCTATCCTTCTAGTCGTCCCTCAAAACCTATTGAACATTTTTGGAATGCTGTTGCGGTTATTACTGCAGATTATTTTTGACGCCCCCTTCAACTTATCTACCTTGGACTGGAATTCAAAAGTTTTAATTTGGGAAGGTTTATTGTCGATCCCCGGCAATGCGAGTGGGACCTCTTTAGCTCAGGTCCGGGTCATCAAAGCCAACGTTCTCGGTACTATGGACTTAAAATTGGTTGGTTCTATAAAGTTCTAGTAGCCGGCTTGGTTGTTCAGATAATTCGGAGAGGATGTCTTGGACAATAATTCAATATCTTATGGACGAAATTGATTGATTATGATCTTCAAATTCACAAGAGAATATTTTGTTTGGACACAGCATCACTAATATTTACTTATAGTCACATCCCTGAGAGCCCTTTTCTCCTGATTCATCATTCCCTAGTAACACCAATCAGAACGCCCCATTTCAACCAATCAGGATCAAGCCGCTTGCCAAAGAAGAAAACAATGTTGGGAAAAACCCGCATCTTTCGTCGAGCAGCTTGCGGAGTAACTTCGTTCGTTAGATATTTAAACAGTTAATTTTATTCAAAGTCTATAACGTGATAATCCAGGATATCCCATATTGTTGATTGCTATGTGGGAGGTCTGTTGAGTGCGGTCACGGATTATACGAAAAGGTATAAGTTCGTTTTATCAAATTCAGAAAGGAAGATTTTTACTTAGATTTTTTGTAGAACCCTTTCCTTTGTTTTGTGAGTTTTAGTTTGTTTAATTTGGTCGCACAAAATTGTGAAACTTTCCTTGGTTGAATATAATAATTTGGTGTATATTGTGTTATATTCTAGTCCGATATTTATTTGCAGTGTTGTTCCCCCTTTTGTTTTTGACCATTTCCCCGATTGATTTTCTTGAATATTCTTTAATTATGTTCAGCCCAATAACCAATTCGAATTTGTATATGTATCTTGGAAAACCAGACGAAAGATCGAATTTCGTTTTAGAAAACTAGTCAATTACTCCATTATGAATAAATTTTGTCTTCCGCTTGAATGAATTGTTTCTTCCCTTCCATTATTTTCCTAATAACAACCAAAATTGTAACTGGACATTATTTTGTCCTAATAAAATAATATTGTCTAATCCTAGAATCATTAATTTATCTATAATTTTATATGAAATTCATTTAATTCTTGTTCCGATTTATAAGAACTACGCCCTCTACCATTTTCCAGAGACAGGGCTGAGCTATCCAACTATTTGATTCCCGGTTCACTAATTTAAAATTTTGATTTATTTTTCTTTTAAATTATCTTTTAAATTCTTTTTGATCATATTTGTGAATGATCAATACGGATCTGGCACCCGCGGTAAATAAAGATAAATGTAACTTAAAATTTTAGACTTAGAACCGAAGGTTTTAACGATAGTGAAATTGTCCTTATAGTACGTCGGAATTCTCTCAATGTAATTATAATATATTATTTTTAGGGTAAAATGCATATGTATTAAAGAAACGTTAATATAGTTTATTTTATTTATTTATTATTAATTAATTTCTAAAACGTAAATGGTTACAATGTTAATGATAATGATAAACAATAACAATAATAAGATAATAATATAGCCTCGGTGGCTTAGTTGGTTAGGCGCTCGGACTTCACGCTAGAGGTCCGGGGTTCGACCCCTGAGTCGGTACCTCTGGACATTTTTCCATGTACCTTTATCGATGTTGTGGTGGTTCGGATTCCACCTTAAGCCGCAGGTCCCCCCATCATGCACTTGGCTGCAACCCAGTCCGTCAATGATGGGGTAAAAACCAGGCTTTGCCCAATATGTCAAAATAGGCACAGTGCTCACATCAAATCACTTGATTGCATTACGAAAATGCGTCCGTGACTGATAACATATAACGGGCAGTCCTGTGCAGACGATTCAAAAACAAAAATCCAATTCTAACAAAAATGCCTTCGACATATTGGGCTGTAATCTTAAGCCAGAGGCATTAATATAACAATATAATAGTAAGTGGGCATCCGCATGAAAAGGGCCCTTATAGCCGGTTCTAGTTTAGGAGATATTCGCGTTTTTCTAAGTCATATCCGAATAGTAACCGGAAGCAGTTATATTTTATTATCGAAGAAAAAATATAACATGTGTGCTTATGGCCCTCGCCAAGTTTAGATGCGTTTTTCGCGGGCGCCCACATATAACAATTATAATAATATAATAACATAATAATATAATGATATAATAATATAACAATACAATAATATAAAAGTATAATAATATAATATATAATAATAATAACCCCATCATGTACTTGGTTGTAACTCAGTCCATGGATGGTGGGCTAAAAAAAGCAGGTTTTGCCCAATATGTCAAATTAGGCATACTGCCCTTATCAGATCACTTGATTCCATTAAAAAAATGCATCCGTGACTGATGATATATAACGCAACAGCCCCGTGCAGGCTTTTCAAAAAAACTAACTCTAACAAAAAATGCCTTTGACATATTGAGCTTCAACCATCTTAAGCCCAAGAAAAAAATGTGTACAGTCTGTGTCAGAAGAAAGGAACCGCGATTTTTTGAAAAGTAAGAAATATATTCTCGTCCGCTTTTCGCGACTTGAATGTCCTACCCGAGGGCTACGACGCCAGCGCTGATTTATTTAATTTTCGCTAAAAACCTTGTGGTTAACGCAACTAAACCAAAATGAGCGAAAAGTATGCAAAGCGTGACGAAGCGGTATTTTTATGTTCGCACTCAAAAGGGCCAAAATTATCGTACTTCGCGGCTGCAAAAATGATTTAAATTAAAAAAAGTTCGTTGTGAAGTGGAACCAGAGGTATAAAGTTCAGAAAAATGTCAATCACTTTCCCAAACGGAGCTTGAAGCGAGCGAACACGAGCAAGCAGGACAAGGCGATTCTCCAGCTGTTCGAGCGGACTCCTTCTCTACGACTGCGTCAGGCTCGCACTCTTCTCGCTAAAGGTGTTCGCACAAGAAAATCCTATGCAGTGCGCTGGAGACGTCTCACGGACGTGCCGTCCGCGCACGAACTCATAACGCCAACCAATCGCGTGCAACCTGTCGTGCTGCTGCGGTCGGAGCGATGACGCACACAAGTACGTCGCTACTTACACTAGTTCGCAACGCACTTGAGTATAAGTGCTGCCAGGGTCCGTAGCAGCACGGCAGGTTACACGCGATTGGTTGGCGTTATGTGTTCATGCGCGGAAGACACGTCCGTGAGACGTCTCCAGCGCACTGCAACGGATTTTCTTGTGCGAACACCTTAAGAGGGATTCACACGTCAGTATCAAGACAACTGATCGGCGTTTGAAGGAGGGAAACGTTCATTAGCGTCCCACGACAGCAAAACCTCTGCTCTCTGAGAGACACATTGAAAAACGCAAGGCATGGGCTACGCGGAAAGGCTGGTTGAAAGTACGCCAAGAAGGTGCCAGGCTATACTTGACAATGATGGGGATTATACGGCATATTAAATACTTGCGACTTGTAATTTTGAATATACTTCAATGTAAAAAAAAATTAAATAAATATCTTTCATACTTTTTGAAAAATTGCGGTTCCTTTCTTCTGACACGGACTCCTAAACAGCGAAGGCCAGTCAATATTTGATAAGTGTTGAAGAATATTTAAAAGATTAGTGGTTAAAAAAGAACGGTTTTAAGACCTCGTTTTTTGTGTCTTAAAATATTGTTGTATTTTTACCACTCATCTTTCAATTATTCTTTCAAATATTCTTCAAGTGAAATATAGATACAAATCTAGTAGCACATTTGACAGAAACCCTAGCGGACCTCGTTCATTGGGCGCTAGGGCATATTTTCATCCTTTTACATATTCACTCACCATTTCACATAAAACTTGGGACTCTTTTTATCTCTTCACGCATGTGTTAAAAAATTAAAAACTGTGTGCGCAATCCTGACATGCAGTATTGTGAGTCGGATTGCCGTGCACAGATTCAAATTTATAATTTTTGAAAAAAAAAATACAAATGAATGAATGTAAAATTAAATAATGAAAAGAGTGTTGATTCTGTGTGAAATCGTGAATAAATGTGAAGAATGATGAAAATATGCACCAGCGGGCCCAGTGAACTGCACGGTCACTATGAGGTGACGCAATTGCGTAACCGTTCCGTTCACGCGGTCCGCTAGGGTTTCTATCAAATGCGCTAATAGTTTTTTTATTTAAATTTCACTTATTAATAGATTTTCATCGATGTCCCCCGTAGTGAGGGTCGTGACGAACCGAATCCAAAGGTTGAGTGGCGTAAAGGCTGCCATCATGGTGCAAAAAATTTTCCTGGCGGCTTAGCGGCCCTCTTGTCGGTGTAACAGTCACTGGAAGGGCAGTTTTAACTATGTCGTGCTCGGTTATGACTTGGAAGTGCGCATCATTGTCAAAAAGTTGAGTGTTCACGTTGGCGAATCCTCTACTATTTATTTCCAATTTTATTGGAACTGATATTGCACCAGCCACGTCACCAACTAATTTACATTTGTATTTTTGCATTCTTCCATCTGCAGTTCTTTCTTGTTCGACAATTCTAGTGACGAATCCTTCTTCTACTACTACTTCCCAGGGGCCAGGTGGCAACTGTGTGATTGCTCCACGATTTGCCTTACTGTAGTAAGAATGACGACCTGTCATTGTAAGTTTTGGACGTCTCAGACAGCCGCCCAAGCAGCCAAATGATTCTGCAATGTTAAATTTCAAGTAGTAAATAAATTATTTTTTCAACTCTTTAAGGATTATTAATAACTAGCACAGCCGTAATTAGCCTTTTTGCGCCCGCCCTGGCGGACCGAATGAACGGAACGGATACGCTACAGCGTATCCTTATAGTATCCACATCGTGATGCAAGATGCACATTTAACTTGTTGAAATTCGGATTCTACGTGAAAATTTGCGTTAGAAGGTCACGGAGTAATTGCAATAGTTTTTCTTGCAACGTTAAAAACTTTCAAAAAATATTATACCTGTCATTATTGTGGGCTGAAGGCGACTTCAAATGCATCGTCGTTCAGTAGCAACATACTACCGACGCGATTATGGATGCGCTTGAAGTCGCCTTCAGCGCACGTTGTCGATAGGTATTATATTTTTTTAAAGTTTTCAACGTTGCAAGAAAAACTATTGCAATCACTCCATGACCTTCTAACGCAAATTTTCACGTGGAATCCGAATTTCAACAAGTCAAATATTCATCTTGCTTTTTTAATGAGTTTTTCTTGCATGATACGGAGAGGATACGATGTGGATACTATAAGGATACGCTGTAGCGTATCCGTTCCGTTCATTCGGTCCGCCAGGGCGGTGCGAATGGATAATGTTGCCCCAACCCACGCAGAAAAGAGGAAATAGCGCCGCAGGCAAATATTTGAAAAATTTCAAGGTTGGAATGGCAGGTGTTGGTAGTGTCATAAATTATGAAAAATAGAAGGAAAATAGTGTGATGCAATTTTTTCAGTGTAACACACCAAGGGATTGTTATCTGATATAAAATATACATCTCCTATAAAATCTCTTAAAATCTTTTCGAATCTCTTTTAAGATATACCGTGAAAGTTTTAAAGTACGACGAAATCCTTTCGGAGAACCCTGAAATCGATCCCTGAGATTCTCTAGAAATTCTAGGAATACAGAAATTTCTAGGAATTTCAGGAATGCAGAATATTCAAGGATTTCATAGAATTCAAAAAATCCAGAGAATTCATAATATTCAAGGAACTCAGGATACTTGAGGAATTCAAGGATTTCAGGTGGGTCAAGGTATTCAGAGATTTTTAGGTATTTATGAAATTTGAGGAATTGACAGAGTTCAGGGAATTCAGGGGAGTCAAGGAATTCTAAGTTTTGATTCATTTTTAATTGATTTCAATAATTTAAACATTTAAAGGGATTTTAAAGAATTTGAAATATTTTAGAGAATTTAAAAAGTTCCCACTGATTTTTAATTGATTTCAAAACAGTTTAATTTAATTTGAAGGGATTCGGAGGATTTTTAATATTTTAGGGCATCCAAAAAGTTGCCCAGACATTTTTTATTGATTTGAAGATATTTTAAAGGATTTTTAATATTTGAGGTAATTTTAAAAGATTTTTAATAATTTTCAATATCTTTAAATAATGTAAAGGGTTTCAAAGTTTTAGGGAATTAAAAAACATTACAGTAATTTTGAATTGATTTGAAAAAATGTCCAAGGACTTAAAATAGCTTAGGGGATTAAAAAATATTCCAGGAAATTTTTGATTGATTTGATTAATGTAAAGAAATTTCACAGGATTGGAAATATTTTAGGAATTTTAAAAATATTCCAAGTAATTTTTAATTGCTTTCAATATATATTTCAAAGGATTTGAAATATTTTTTTGGGGTATTTAAAAAGAACCTGAGTAGATTTTAACTCATTTACACAATTTTAATGGATTTCAAAGGATTGGAAAAATTTTAGTGAATTAAAAAATATTCCAAGTTATGTTTGACTTTTTTTTAATGTAAAGGGATTTCAAAGGATTGGATGTACAATTAATTTTTAATGATCTAAATAATTTTAAAGGATTTTAAATATTTTTTGGGTGAATTTAAAAAGAACCTAAGTAAATTTCAATAGATTTACACAATTTGAAGGAATTTCAAAGGATATGGAATATTTGAGGGATTTTAAAAATATTCCAAGGATTTTGTTTTGATTACAATAAGTTCGAAGTATTTGGAATATTTTAGGGATTTTAAGAATATTCCAAATCATTTTTAATTGATTTCAATATAGTTCCAAGGATTTGGAACATTTTAGGAAATTTAAAAATATTCCAAGTAATTTATAATTGATTTCAATATATTTCAAAAGATTTTAAATATTTTAGGGAATTGAAAATTATTGATTTCAATATATTTCAAAGGCTTGAAAATTATTTAGGGAATTTAAAAATATTTCCAGTAATTTTTAATTGATTTCAATATATTTCAAAGGATCTGAAATATTTTAGGGAATTTAAAAATATTTCAATTAATTTTTCATTGATTTCAAAATATTTGGAATATTTTAGGGAATTTCAATAGATTTGAAGTAATTTCTGATAGATTTCAATAATTTGAAGGGATTTGAAATACTTGAGGAAATTAAACAAGATTCCAAGCAATCTTTAATTTATTTTAATACTTTAAAGGGATTTCAAAAGATTGAAAATATCTTAGAGAATTCAAAATTTTTTTATTGATTTTAATATATTTCAAAGGATTTGGAATATTTTCGGAAATGTAAAAATATTCCAAGTAATTTTTAATGATCTTAAACAATTCGAAGGATTTCAAATATTTAATGGTATTTCAAAGGATTTTGAAATTACTTGTAATATTTTTTAATTTCCTAAAATATTCCAAATCCTTTGAAATCCCATTAAATATTTTAAATCCTTCGAATTGCTTAAGATCATTAAAAATTACTTGAAAATTTTTTACATTTTCTAAAATATTCCAAATCCTTTCAAATATATTGAAATAAATTAAAAATTACTTGGAATATTTTTAAATTCCCTCAAATATTTCCAATCCTTTGAAATTATTAAAATCAATACAAAATTCCTTGGAATATTTTTAAAATCCCTCAAATATTTCAAATCCTTTGAAATTATTTAGATAATTAAAAATGACTTGGAATAATTTTGAATTCCTTAAAATACATCAAATGCTTTGAAATCCCTTTACATAAAAAAAATGAAACATTACTTGGAATATTTTTAAATTCCCGAAAATATTTTAAATCCTTAGAAATGTCTTTCAATTTTTAAAATCAAGTAAAAATTAATGTAAATGTAAAATTATTGACATCAACTAGAAATTACTTCAAATCTTTTCAAATTCCCTAAAATATTCAAAATCCTTTGAAATCTCTTTAGATTGTCAAAAAAAGTACCAATTACTTGGTCCTCCTTAAATTCCCAAAATATTTCAAATTTTTGGAAATTCTATCAAATTAATTAAATCAATTAGAAATTACTTCAAATCTGTTTAAATTTCCTGAAATATTCAAAATATTTTGAAATATTTTGAGATCAATTAAAAATTACTTGGAGTAAATTAAATTCACTAAAATATTTCAAATCCTTCGAAATCTCTTCAAATTTTAAAATCAAGAAAATATAACTTGAAATCTTTTTAAATTCCTTTAAATATTTCAAATCTTTTGAAATCCCTTTAAATTATTGAAATAAATTAAAAATTGCTTGGAATTTTCTTAAATTTCCACAAACATTTCAAATCCTTTGTAAATATTAAAATAATTAAAAATTACTTGGAATATTTTTGAAATCCCTAGAATATTTCAAATCCTTTGAAATCCCTTTACATTAAAAAAAAAAAAATTAATTGAAATATGTTTTAATTCCCTAAAATATTTCAAATCCTTTGAAATTATAAAAATCATTAAAAAACACTTCGAATATTTAATTACTAAAAATATTTTTAAATTCCCTAAAATATTTCAAATTCCTTGAAATGATTAAAATCCTGAAAAATTAC
Organism: Andricus curvator; assembly: GCA_932195095.1. Classification (NCBI taxonomy): domain Eukaryota; kingdom Metazoa; phylum Arthropoda; class Insecta; order Hymenoptera; family Cynipidae; genus Andricus; species Andricus curvator. Next base: position 69,932 of record CAKNYM010049269.1, on the reverse strand, counting down.
TTGGAATATTTTTAGATTTCCTAAAATGTTCCAAATTAAAATATTTTAGGGAATTTAAAAATATTCAAAGTAGTTTTTAATGATTTTAATAATTTCAAAGGATTTGAAATATTTTAAATATTTAAAAAATATTCCAAGTAGTTTTTAACTGATTTCAATATGTTTCAAAGTTTTTGAAATATTTTAGGTAATTTAAAAATATTTCAAGTAATTTTTTTATATTTCAAAGGATTAGAAATATTTTTTTGGGGGAATTTAAAAAGAACCTAAGTAAATTTCAATTGATTTACAGAATTTAAAGGAATTTCAAAGGGAATATTTGAGGGATTTTAAAAATATTCCAAAAGTAATTTTTAATTGATTTCAATATATTTGAAAGAATTTGGAATATTTTAGGAAATGTAAAAATATTCCAAGTAATTTTTATTGATTTTAAGCATTTCAAAGGTTTTGAAATATTTAATGGGATTTCAAAGGAATGGAATTATTTTGGGGGATTTAAAAATATTTTAAGTAATTTCTAATTGATTTCAATAACTTCGAATAATTTGATATATTTCAGGAATTAAAAAAATATTCGAAGTTGTTTTGAATGATTTCAATACATTTCAAAGTTTTGAGGATTTTAAGAATATTCCAAGTAATTTTCAATTGATTTCAATAATTTCAAAGGATTTGGAATATTTTAGAAAATTTAAAAATATTCCAAGTAATTTATAATTGATTTCAATATATTTCAAAAGATTTGAAGTATTTTAGGAAATTTAAAAATATTCAAAGTAATTTTCAATGATTTTCATAATATCATAGGTTTGGAAATATCTCAAAGTTTTAAAAAATATTCCAAGTAATTTTTAATTGATTTCAATATATTTCAAAGGATTGGAAATATTTTAGGTAATTTAAAAATATTCCAAGTAATTTATAATTGATTTCAATATATTTCAAAAGATTTGAAATATGTTAGGAAATTTAAAAATATTCAAAGTAATTTTCAATGATTTTCATAATATCATAGGTTTGGAAATATCTTAAAGATTTAAAAAATATTCCAAGTAATTTTTAATTGATTTCAATATATTTCAAAGGATTGGAAATATTTTAGGGAATTTAAAAATATTCCAAGCAATTTTTTTATATTTCAAAGGATTAGAAATATTTTTTTGGGGGAATTTAAAAAGAACCTGAGTGAATTTTAATTGATTTACAGAATTTGAAGGAATTTCAGAGGATTTGAAATATTTGGGGGAATTAAAAAATATTCCAAGTAATTTTTAATTTATTTCAATATATTTGAAAGGATTTGGAATATTTTAGGAAATGTAGAAATATTCCAAGTAATTTTTAATGATTTTAAGCATTTCAAAGGATTTGAAATATTTAATGGAATTTCAAAGGATCTGAAGTGATTTTGAATGCTTTTGATAATTTCAAAGGATTTGAAATATTTTAGGAAATTAAAACACATTCCAGTAATTTTAAATTGATTTAAAAAAAAGTCCAAGGATTTAAAAAATTTCCAACAAATAAAAATATTTGAGGCAATTGAAAAAAAATCAAAGAAATTTTGGTTTGATTTGATCAATGTAAAGGGATTTCAAAGGATTTGATGTATTTTAGGAAATACAAAAATTTTCAAAGTAATTTTCAATGATTTTTATAATATCATAGGTTTGGAAATGTCTCAAAGATTGTAAAAATATTCCAAGTAATTTTTAATTGATTTCAATATATTTCAAAGGAATGGAAATATTTTAGGGAATTAAAAAATATTTCCAGTAATTTTTAATTGTTTTAAATATTTTTCAACGTTTTTGAAATATTTTAGGTAATTTAAAAATATTCCAAATAATTTTTTTATATTTCGAAGGATTAGAAATATTTTTTGGGGGGAATTTAAAAAGAACCTGAGTGAATTTGAATTTATTTACACAATTTGAAAGAATTTCAGAGGATTTGAAATATTTGACGGAATTTAAAAATATTCCAAGTAATTTTTAATTGATTTCAATATATTTTAAAGGATTTGGAATGTTTTAGGAAATGTAAAAATATTCTAAGTAATTTTATTTGGATTTGGAATATTTTAGGAAATGTAAAAACATTCCCAGTGATTTTTAATGATTTTAAGCATTTCAAAGGATCTGAAATATTTAATGGGATTTCAAAGGATTTGAATTATTTTCGGGAATTTAAAAATATTTTAAGTAATTTCCAATTGATTTCAATAATTTTGAAGAATTTGATATATTTCAGGAATTAAAAAAATATTCGAAAGGATTTTGAATGATTTTTTCTTCATGTAATGATAGAAGTGAGGTTGGGGGGGGGGGGAAATCTATCAAGACATTTTGAGGAATTTCAAGGATTTTCAAATATTTTAGGATCTTTTTCCGCTCTCCATTAGTAGGAATTTTCAATTGATTTTGATGGTTTCGAAGGAATTTCAAAATTTTTTCAAGAAATCCTCACATTTTAAAGCTTTTCGCAAATTGCCAGGGATTAAAAATTATATTATTACATTGACGCGTCTTTTTCAAAGACTCCTAAATGCATCTTAAATTCTCCCTAAAACTTATAATATTGCAGTTTAATTATTATAACTATTTTAATACTTCAACCAGGAGCAAATTTCATCTAGATCTATGTATAACTCTTTTTCAAATTAAAAAAAAAAAAAAAAAAAAAGACTTATTGGCTTCTGTTTTAGAGGTAGGCCAGTATTCGGCTTTGGACACATATTAACTCCTATCAAATACAACGCTGCTGAAGGCTGGTAACCTTCTCAGAATAAATCACCAACCAATTGAGACTCTCGGTTTCCTTTCTCCGTCCTCACCCCCCCCACCCCCCCACACACACAGTAACAGAAGTATTGGTGGGACTGACGTTACAGATAGACTATCCACCGTACGACAAATAATCACTTAACTTGGACATGATTTCGGCTCGCAAAATAAATTTCGCGCATAAAGGTGTTAGTTGGGTGTACAATCTAAACATGAATAATACAAACAATAAAGTAGCCTCGGAATGGACTGAAACTTGGATCGACAAAATGCATACACACGGTAAACGTAAAGGTCGAATTTCAGGCGATGAATGGAGACTGGGTGTCTGGAATGCTAGAGGAGTGAATGACCTTAAAATAAGAGAACTACGAGAAACTATGCATGCAAGGAAACTAGATATCTTATGTGTACCTGAGACGAAGAAAAAGGGTTGCGAAAGTAGAAACATAGAAAATGGGGTGTTGAAAGGCGGTTTTGAAATATGGTCAGGAGTAGGTAGTGAATCAAATCGTAGTCAAGGGATCGGTTTAATTATGAATAAAAAAGCAAGACAGCATCTCAAAGATCATGATTTTGTATCTCCCAGATTGTTGTGGGCTAGAATGAAGGTAGGAATCAGAAGGTTATTTATCATAGCGTGCTACGCCCCAGTTGACAGTGAGCCGCGAGAAGTCAAAGACGCTTTCTGGGACACTTTAAATGACACAATAGGTACTTGCGATCCAGGCGAAAGAATAATTCTACTAGGAGATATGAACGGATGGGTCGGCGTTCAACGTCAGGATACAGATACAGAAAGGGTACTAGGTAAATTTGGGGATCCAAGAAAAAATTATAAGGGGGAAAAATTAGTTAGCTTATGCCTAGAAAAGGGCCTATTTATTACCAATACTTGGTTTCGACATAAAATGATCCACACGTACACTTGGTGTAAAGGAAATAACCGCAGTGTAATTGACTTCGTTATTGCGGATGAAAGACTAAGAGAACTAGTTGTAGATACAAGAGTCATGAGGGGATCCGAATGCAATACTGATCATTATCTTTTAATCTCTAAAATAAACTTAGGCCGGGGATGGAAAAGAAAGAGAACAGAAAAAACGAAACAAACTCGAATAAAGATTGAAAATTTACAGAAACCGGAAGTGCGAATAGAGTTTCAAAATAAGTTAAGCGAACGCATAGATAGGGCAACTTGGGAAGCGCTTACGAGCATTAAAGATATAGAGGGCGCGTGGGCTTTATTACGGGATAGCATTGTTAAAACTGCAATTGAAGTGTGTGGTACGGCAGTGGTAGGAAGAAAGTCTGGTGATGCATGGTGGAATGATGAAATTCAAGCAGCCCAGCGAGAAAAGAAAAAAGCGCACAAGAAAACATTAAACATGACAGGTCTTAGCGATGAGGAGAGAAATAGACTCAAAAATGATTACAAAGACAAAAAGAGGAAAATGAAACGACTAGTCAAGGAGAGTAAAGAAAAAATCAGAACAGAAGAAGAGAACAAAATACGAAACGGCTTTGGAGGAATAATGAAACTACTATATAAACAGTTGAAGGAAAGTAAAAGTACAGAGTTTGCTAGCATGAGAAACAGCAAAGGTGAAATGCTATATGATATAGACGGGATAGTAGACGCTTTAAAAGACTCTTTTAAAGAACTATTAGGAGGTGAAGATATAGGACAACAAAACTGCGACATAGAACATAATGCATTAGAAAACCCAATTGAAAAAGTCTGTGTCACTGAGGTCCGAGACATAATTAAGAACTTAAAAAACGGTAAGGCTGCTGGCATAGACAGTATTAGTGCTGAAATGCTCAAATACGGTGGCGAGTACATACCTCACAGGTTGTGCGAATTAATAAATTTATGTATCGAGACGGGGAAAGTCCCAGACGATTGGAAAAAAGCGATTATCGTACCAATATACAAAAGAAAGGGAGATAAAAACAACTGCAGTAATTACAGAGGTATCAGCCTACTAAGTACCGTAAGTAAAATATACTCAAAAATACTTATTCGTAGGGTAATGGAAATCACAGAAGAAAAAATATGGGAAGTCCAAAGTGGATTTATGCCAGGAAGATCATGTACAGATCAGATATTTAGCCTAAGACAGATCACAGAAAAAAGCTTGAGAGTAGGAAAGAAAGTTTTCTGTGCATTTATTGACCTAGAAAAAGCAAAGTAAACTTTGGGAAGTTCTTAAAGAATACGGAGTAAATGGAGGGCTCCTGCAAGCAATAAAAACAATATATACAGGCAGTAAAGCGAGCGTAAGGGTAAACGGGAAACTGAGTGACTGGTTCGATATTACGCAAGGCGTGAAACAAGGATGCGTTATGTCCTCGTGGCTATTTATCATATTCATGGATAAGTGTCTAAGAACTGCACTCTTCGACGAAGAAGGTGTAGATCTCCAAACAGTTAAGGTACGTGGGTTAGCTTTCGCAGATGACAAGATTGTTATGGCAGAATCAGTCGAGGACTTGCAAAGAATGTTGAATAAACTTCATACAAGCATGAAGGACATGGGACTCAAAATTAACGTAAATAAAACAAAAATCATGGTGTTTGAGGGAAAGAGTGAGAAAACAATGTGCAACATTGTCCTAAATGATGAGAGATTAGAACAAGTTGACAAGTACGTATATCTAGGTAGTCTATTCACTAGCGACGGAAAAATAGATGGGGAGTTAGATAGGCGCATAAATAAGGGTAAACAGGTTATCGGTAGAGCAGGGTCCATCCTAACAAATAAAAACATATCAAAAAAAGCTAAAATGGCCATACACAATTCTATATTCGTACCGACTGTACTATACGGTAGCGAGACATGGACCTGTCAAGAAAAGGACAGGAGTAAAATTAACGCGATCGGCATGAAACCTCTGCGCATAATATGCGGGAAAACACTAATGGACAAAGTCCGAAACGAGACAATCCTCAAAGAATGTGGTGCAAAAGAGACAATAATTGACACATGGGAAAGAAATCAGTTAAGATGGTTCGGACATCTTGAAAGAATGAAAGATGAACGACTGACCAAACAAGTGTATAAAGGTAAAGTAAATGGCAGAATGCCCAGAGGTAGACCGCCGAAAGAATGGTTAGAATCTGTAAATGAGACATTAATCCGTAGAGACATAAGAAGCCATAGGAACACAAGAGCTTGCATGAAAAAATGCATGGACGTGAAGGAAGCTAGAGTAGTATGCCAGGACAGAAAAGTGTGGCGACAAATAGTTTGTAAACAGAGTGACAGTAGAATGAATGACGCCTGAAACAAAGATCTTGGATACTAATGGGCCCAAGTGGAGAACCATACATAACAATTTTGTGAGGCTCTTCACTTGGGGTGATCGCTAGAGAGATTGATCAGCAACCTGGGTCGGAGCAGTGTTGCGGAGTAAACGTGTCATTTAAATAAATAACACGAGAATTTCAGATCAATCTAAAATATATATACCTAACACTTATATACCTATCCACCTCATACCTATTTTCCTACCTACCTTATACCTATATACCCATATACACACTACTATTCTCCAACCGAGCAAGTCACGCCTACCCCGAAAGGGAAATGGCTTAATGGTATAATAATAATAATAATAACAAAGTTTTGAGTATTTTAAGAAAATTCCAAGTAATTTTCAATTGATTTGAATCATTTCAAAGGATTTGGAATATTTCAGGAAATTTAAAAATATTTCAATTAAGTTTTTAGGATTTTAATAATTTCAAAGGATTTGAAATATTTCAGGGAATTTAAGAATATTCCAAGTAATTTTTGATTGATTTGAGTAATCTAAAGTGATGAAATTAAAATTTTGAAGCATTTTCTCTTGTTTGTCGTAGTTAACATGTTATTGAAAAAAATGGGTTATGTGAAAGATATCAACTTAATCATAGTTTAAACAAAAATTTCAGGAAAGCAGATTTTTGTTGATACAACGATATCTATGTCGAGACTGTTTTTAAATTTCACAATATTACTTCCTCATTCCTGATTTGAAATATTTCAGGAAATGTCAAAAAATGTAAATTACGTTTTGATTGATATTAACAATTTTTTCAACAAGAATTAAAAAAAATCCAAGACATTTTTAATTGATTCCAAAAATTTAAGGGGTTCAAAAGATTAGGGATTTCAAAAGATTCTCAGTAATTTTTAATGATTTTAATAATTTCAAAGGATTTGAAATATTTGAGGAAATTAAAAAAGTTTCAAAGTAAGTTGTAAATCGTTCCAAAGGATTTGTAATATTTTACGGAATCTTAAAAAAAATCAAAGTAATTTTTAAATGATTTCAAATGATTTAAAAAAACTTGAAATATTTTAGGGAGTTAAAAAAAATTTCAAATAATTTTTAATTTACTTCAATAATTTGAATGGAGTTCAAAGGATTTGACATATTTTAGTGAATTTGAATGATTCCAATTCCTTTTCAATTTATTTTAAAAGATTTCAAGGGATTTTAAATATTTTAGGAAATTAAAAATAATATGAAGGGATTTAAAAGGATTTGAAATATTTTAGTGAATATCGATGGTTACAAGTAATTTTTGATTAATTTCAATAATTTGAAAGGATCTCAAAGGATATATTATATTTGAAATATTTTATGGGATTTAGAAAGATTCCAAGTAATTTCTAATTGATTTTAAAATATTTTAAAAATTTCGGGAATTCAAAAAAATTCCAAGTAAGTTTCAAATAATTTCAATAATTTGAAGCGATTTGAAATATTTTAGAGAATTTAAAAACATCACAAGTAATTTTTACATGATTTTAATTATTTAA
>CAKNYM010049269.1:0-62319 GCA_932195095.1 Andricus curvator | reverse complement strand
ATTTCAATAATTTGAAGGGATTTGAAATATTTTTGAAAATTAAACAATATTCCAAGTAATTTTTAATTGATTTGAAAATATTTCAAAGCATTTGAAATATTTTAGGGAATTAAGAAGATTCCAAATAATTTTTTCTCGATTTTAACAATTTAAAAAGATTTCAAAGAATTTGAAATATTTTAAGGAATTTAAAAATATTTTCAGTAATTTTTAATTGATTTCAATATATTTCAAAGGATCTGAAATATTTTAGGGAATTTAAAAATATTTCAATTAATTTTTCATTGATTTCAAAATATTTCAAAATATTTGGAATATTTTAGGGAATTTCAATAGATTTGAAGTAATTTCTGATAGATTTCAATCATTTCAAAGGATTGGAAATATTTGAAAGATTTTAAAAACATTCTTAGTAATTTTTAATTGATTTAATCAATTTAAACGCATTTCAATGATTTAAAATATTTCAAGGAATTAAAAAAATTCCAAGTAATATTTAATTGATTTCAATATATTTCCAAGGATTGTGAATATTTGAGGGAATTTTAAAATATTCCAAGTAATTTCTAATTGATTTCAATAATTTGAAGGGATTTTAAAATATTTTAGGAAATTTAAAAAGATTCCGAATAATTTTTAGTTGATTTCAAAATATTTAAAAGGATTTGGAATATTTTGGGGAATTTAAAAAGACTCGAAGTTATTTCATCTTGATTTTAATAATTTGAAGGGATTTTAAAATATTTGAAATATTTTAGGAAATTTAAAAAGATTCCAAATAATTTTTAATTGATTTCAAAATATTTCAAAAGATTTGGAATATTTTAGGGAATTTAAAAAGATTCCAAGTAATTTTTACTTGGTTATAATAATTTGAAAATATTTTAAAGGTTTTGAAATATTGTAGGGAATTTAAAAATATTCCAAATAATTTTTAATTGATTTCAAAATATTTGAAGGGATTTTAAAATATTTTAGGAAATTTAAAAAGATTCCAAATAATTTTTATTTGATTTCAAAATATTTCAAAGCATTTTGAATATTTTGGGGAATTTAAAAAGATTCGAAGTTATTTCATCTTGATTTTAATAATTTATTTGAAGAGATTTCGAAGGATTTTAAATATTTTCGGATATTTAAAAGTATTCCAAATAATTTTTAATTGATTTCAAAATATTTCAAAAGATTTGGAATATTTTAGGGAATTTAAGAAGATTCCAAGTAATTTTTACTTTGTTTTAACAATTTGAAGATATTTGAAAGGATTTGAAATATTTTAGGGAATTTAAAAATATTCCAAATAATTTTTAATTGAATTCAAAATATTCCAAAGAATGTTGAATATTTTAGGGAATTTAAAAAGATTCCAAGTAATTTCTAATTGTTTTCAATAATTTTAAGGGATTTTAAATATTTGAAATCTTTTAGTAAATTTAAAAATATTTCAAGTTATTTCTTCTCGACTTTAACAATTTAAAATGATTTCGAAGCATTTGAAATATTTTAGGGAATTTAAAAATATTTCAAGTAATATTCAATTGATTTCAAAATATTTTAGAAGATTTTGAATATTTTAGGAAATTATTGAGATATTAAGATAACATTGAAAACAAATTTTTTATTTAACAATATTTTGTCAGCATGACAAGAGATTTTCAAAATTCAGATTTTGAAAGATTTTCTCTTATTCGGCGTAGCTTATATTCTTTCGAAAAAACTGGGTCATGTGGAAATTATGATTTCAGCAGATTTGAGAAAAACAAATTTTTATTGATACAACGTTATCTCTGCCGAACCTATTTTTATGTTTCACAATATTGCCTTCTAGTTTCATTTTAAATAACATTTCTTTTTAAATTAAGGTTTTTAAATTAAAATTTATATATATTTCATACGAAATGTTATTTAAAAAATAACAAATTGTTTAAACAATTATGATTGTTAACTTGAAATAAATACTGCCTCACTAAGTGAAAAGTGGACACAAAGTTAAAATTTTCAGAAAAAACCGCAACTATCTAGCATTAATATAGGAGAAGATAGCTATAAACAACAATAATTTATTTAAACAATTAGTTTTGTAAATTGAAAATTATCACCTCGTTTTAAGTGAAAAGTGGACACAAAATTGAAAATTTCAGAAAAAATCGCAACTATCTAGCATTAATGTAGGAGTAGATAGTTATAAACAAGAATAATTTATTTAAACAATTAGTTTTGTTAAATTGTTAAATAATAAATAAATCACCTCGCTTTAAGTGAAAAGTGGACAGAAAATTGGAAATTTCAGAAAAAACCACAACCAACCTGCATTATTTATAGAGAATATTATTTAAAAAAATAATAAATTGTTTAAACAATTATGATTGTTAACTTGAAATAATTATCACCTCACTAAGTGAAAAGTTGACACAAAGTTAAAATTTTCAGTAAAAACCGCAACTATCTAGAATTAATATAGGAGATAGTTATAAACAACAATAATTTATTTAAACAATTAGTTTTGTTAAATTGCAGATTATCACCTCGCTTTAAGTAAGAAGTGGATAAAAAATTGAAAATTTCAGAAAAAACCGCAACTATCTAGCATTATTATAGGAGAAGATGGTTATAAATAATATTAATTTATTTAAACAATTGTCTGTCATAAATTTCATTGATTATCACCTCATTCGAAGTAAAAAATGAACAAAAAGTTAAATATTTGACAAAAAACCGCAACTTTACAGCATTATTCAAAGAAAATATTATTGAAAGTATGAATAAATTGTTTAAAAAATTATCTTTGTTAACTTAAATGAATAATTATTTCACTCTTTTTGAAAACTAGAAAATAATTTGATACAATTTTTTTTAAAGTTAATAAAAACCACGACTTTCTAAATATATTCTAAGAGAAAATTGCTAATAACAATGATAGATTGTTTAAATAATATATGTCAATATCTAATTATCAGGAGAAGGTAGTATTTTATATACCAGAAATAATTTGTATTTAACAAATCGAAAAAAATCATAATTAGCGCTAAAAACTAGCAAAACCATATTTTTCACTAATTGTTTTTTTGGGACCCCATGAAATAGATTTATGGGGATGATATTCGAAAAGTAATTTTTGACTCGTATTCTATGGCTAATTGCCAAGAGAAATATTAAGTTTCAACTCGCCTACAAGGAAGGGTTTCGTAGCCTATTAAGATGTTAAATAGAATCTTAAAACAAAAGATTTTTTAATTTAGTATAAGAATAATTTAAAAAAAAACGCTTGATTGAAAAAAAAGTTATTGAAAAAAAAGGAGCAAAAAAATTCATGAAAATAAATTAATGAAAAAAATTTGTTGCAAAAAAATGAAATGAAAAAAATTGTTGAAAAAATAATTTTTTGAAAAAAAATTGTTGAAAAAATACTTTTTTGAAAAAAAATTGTGAAAAAAAATAATTTTTTGAAAAGAAAAAATTGTGAAAAAAATAATTTGTTGAAAAAAAATTGTGAAAAAAATAATGGTGGAAAAATAATTTTTTGAAAAAAAAAATTGTTGAAAAAATAATTTTTTGAACAAAAATTGCGAAAAAATAATTTTTTGATGAAAAAAAATTGTGAAAAAAAAAATTGTGAGAAAAATAATTTTTTTAAGAAAAAAAATTGTGAAAAAAAAAATTTTTGGGAAAAAATTGTTGAAAAAATGATTTTTTGAAAAAAATGCTGAAAAAATAATTTGTTGAAAAAAAAATTGTGAAAAAATAATTTTTGAAAAAAAAATGATGTAAAACAAATTTTATGAACAAAAAAATGTTGGCGCTCATGCCCTTTTGCTGTGCGAAACGTTTTTAATAAATAATTGCCAAGCAAAATGTTAAGTTTGAACTCGCCTTAATGGAAGGGTTACGTAGCCTTTTAAGATGTTAAATAGAATCTTAAAACAAAAGATTTTTTAATTTAGTACAAGAATAATTTTTTGAAAAAAACGCTTGATTGAAAAAAAAATTTGTTGAAAAAAAATGATGCAAAAAAAATTCATGAAAATTAATTAATGAAAGAAAAATGGTTGAAAAAATAATTTTTTGAACAAAAGTTGTGAAAAAAATAATTGTTTGAAAAAAAAAAATAATAATTTTCCGGAAAAAAATTGTGAAAAAACTAATTTTTGGGAAAGAAAAAATTGTGAGAAAAATAATTTTTTGAAACAAAAAAATTGCGAAAAAATAATAATTTTTGGAAAAAAAATGTGAAAAAAAAATTTTGGAAAAAAATTGTGGAAAAAATGATTTTTTGCAAAAAATGTTAAAAAAATACTTTTTTAAAAAAAAAAATTGTGAAAAAATACTTTTTTGAAAAAAAAATTGTGAAATAATAATTTTTTGAAAAAAAATGGTGAAAAAAAGAATAATTTTTGACACAAATAATGGAAAAGATTAAAAAAAAAATTATGTAAAAAAAATTGTATGAACAAAAAAATGTTGGCGCTTATGCCCTTTTGCTGTGCGAAACGTTTTTAATAAATAATTGCCAAGCAAAATTTCAAGTTTCAACTCGCCTACAAGGAAGGATTTCGTAGCCTATTAAGATGTTAAACAGAATCTTAAAACAAAAGATTTTTTAATTTAGTATAATAATTTTTTGAAAAAAAACGTTTGATTGAAAAAAATGGTGCAAAAAAAACTCATGAAAATAAATTTAATGAAAAAAAATGGTGAAAAAAATAATTTTTTGAAAAAAAAATGGTGAGAAAAATAATTTTTTGAAAAAAAGTTATGTAAAAATAATTTTATGAACATAAAAATGTTGGCGCTTATGCCCTTTTGCGGTGCGTAATGTTTTTAATAAATAATAAACTTAATAAATTAATAACTTGGGCGATATTCATGAAAAAATGAGAAAAAAAATTTGCAACGTATTTTTGGTCCACCCTGGTCTAGTGGGTATTGACTAAAAATCATTTTTTATTTTATTTATCATATATTTTATTTTCATTTCTCAAATCTGCTAAATAGAGGGTTTTGAGTTATTCGGAATAGAAAATAATTATTTAATTAGAAATTCGTTCTATATTATGGATGTTGTTGTACTTACCACCAGGTTCAGGCAAAATTGTCAGGACGCAAAACAGAGTGCCAATTAGGGCATTCATTTTTTTTAAGTAACAAAAACCCACTTTCAAAGAAATTTTATAAGTTTTTGTAACGAATGTATATTCATGAAAATGTTTCAGTATATATATACTAGTCGTTTATCTCATTTGGCCTTCTAAATTATGACTTACTCTTTTCTATTTGGCAACGGGATGAGGAAACAATGTCGCTTATTTCAACATTCAGAACTTCAAGCAGAAGATAGAGAACGTATTCCAATTTAGAGCAACAATAAGGAAAAAATATTTTTCATTCAATGTCCCAATGTCACTTCCACAAAAATAAGGTTTCAAAGTCATGGCTCGAAATTTCAAAAATTAAAAACAATTATCATCATTACTCTGCTTCACAATAAGGAAATAATATTTTGTATTCCATATTCAAATGTCATCTTCACCAAAATTAGGTTTGCAAGTCATGAATCGGAATTTCAAAAATGAGAAACAATTATCATCATTCCTCTGAAACAAATATTTTTTATTCAATATTGAAATGTCACCTCCACCAAAAATAAGTTTATAATTCGGGGCTCGAAATTTCAAAAATTGGAAACAATTATTATATCGAAAAAAATTTCCAACAAAAGTTCGTTAATTGATTAGTAACCAAAATCATTACAAAAATTAGTTCTCTCTTTATTTGTTTATACTCTCTCCCTTTTACGGATTTGAGAGTCTTTACATAACCATTACATGTATTATTACAAATAAGCCTTACACTATCTTATTAACTATTTGCTACATATCGCCTTAACTTATTATTCTTATTTCTAAACGCTTGCGACTTTGTCCTGGGCTTCCATTTCCTCTTACCACTATCAATCTCATAATTGGACTCTACTCCGCAAGACTACTTTCGTAATTCTCCTTCTTAAGGAGTTATTTTTTTGCTTTTTCCTACCCTGTGCAACCAGCTGTCTCTCTCAGCTCTTCAAGCTTCTTCATCCATTCCTCCCCCTGACCATTTTCATTCAGAATCCATTTCATTCTCTCTTCTATGCTCTCCCCTCCCCCTTCGTCACCTGTACACCTCTCTAACACATGCAAACATGTTTCCTGCTCATACTTACATACTCTACACACATTCTCTTCTTCATTCATCCAATACCTACGTGCTCTTACACCCTCTCCCATTCTGAATCTCACCACTCTATTCCATTTGCTCTCCTTTTTAATCTTTTGCAGGTACTCTGGTTCCCCCTACCTCTTCACCATTCTATACCAGCTGTTGTACCTTGAATCAGCGATTTTCCCCCATCATTCCTCCCCTTGTCTTGCCTTAATCTCTTCCTCTATTTCCTCCCACTCTCTACCCCTAACTTGCATACCACATTCAAACCTCATTACATATCTCTCATCCTCCCATTTTGAACGCCCCACGTTGCCCCTCCTCTCTTTATCCATAACCTCCCGGGCACACGCTTGTGCAATTTTGCTTCCTTCTCCCCTTCTTAGTTTCTCTTCGAAGTTGCAGTCTCTTTTCACTTGCCTCACCACCATTTTTCCCGTTCTATTTCTTCCCTGAGCATGTAACCTGGGCAGCTCCAACTCACTGCGATAACCCATCTCAAAAATCTCTCCTGCAAACTTTCCACTCTCTTATATTCTTTCCATCCCCAGATTCCATACTCTCATCTTCCATTCGTCCTTAAACCTTCTTTTTCCTATGCCCCATACTTGTCCCATTACTTTACTCGCGCTTTCTAAACTTTTTCTTATCTGCAGCTCGCTTCCTCCTCTCGTTTCGAACCAAAATCCTAGGTAGCAAAACTCATCCACCAACTCTACCACCACGCCATTTATCTTCCATTTATACTCTTATCTTCCCCTTTTATTTCTGAAACACATCATCTTAGTCTTGTTCACATTCACAGTTAAACCCTTTTCTCTCACATAGTCTTCGAACACTCTCATCAACAGATTCATACCTCTTTCATCATCCGCTGCTAGCACTACATCATCTGCATATGCTAGTGAGTACCCTTTGCCTGTTCCTAGCGTTGTTCCCCCTTTTCCTTTCCTCCCCAACTTCTCCTCTAAATCTGCCAGAAGAATACTAAACAGAAGTGGGCTCAACGGACACCCTTGCCTGAGGCCCCTTCCTGTCTAGAATTCCTCTCCTTTCTTGTCTCCTATCTTCACCCTTATCTTCGTTTCCACAAATATTTCTTTTATCCTCTCTATTAATCCTTCGTCTACTCCTCTCTCTTTCATGGTTGCCCATAACACCCTCCTATTAACTGAGTCAAATGCTGCCTTAAAATCGACAAACTGTGCAACAATTTTCCCTTTCTTTCGCCCTAGGTTCCTATTGACTAGATAATTGAGCACGTAGATGATATCTATGGTTCCCATCCCTTTTCTAAAACCCGTTTGATTGTGTGATATACTTCCTTTTTCTTCCACCTGTCTTTCTAACCTCCTCCTAAGCACTTCCGCATAAATGTTGTATCCCACCGACATGAGTGTGATCCCTCTATATTCCTCTACCCTTTTCCCCTCTCCTTTCTTAATCAACGGTACTACCAGCCCACCCTTCTCATTTCCATACCTTATTGCAAATCTTCCACATCTCTTCTCTCACTCCTAATCCCCCATATTTCAGTGCTTCATTTTCCAAGCCATCTTCCCCTGTTGCCTTATTTCTTTTCAACCGATCAATCGCCTCATTCACCTCTTCCCTACTAATCTCGTTGGCGCTGTCCTCGTCTCCCTCTATTGATTTTCTACCTTCTCCCTTTACCCTATTTTCCACACCTCCTAACAGTCCCTTGAAGTGTTTAGTCCACTCTTTCATTCCTATTTCTTCATTTATGCCCTTCCTTCCTCCTCTTTCCCTGTTCATCACTTCCCATTCCCTCCCTTCCTTTACAGCTTTCTCTACCTCTTTCATGTACCTTTCTTTCTCCTTCTGTCTTTTCTCCTTTATCATTCTTTCGTGTTCTCTCTTTTTCCTGCTGAGTTCTCCTTTTTCCATTTCCCCTTTCCTCCATTTTCTTACACTTTCCTTCATTCTTTCTTTACTTTCCCTGCATTCATCGACCCACCAAACTCGCCTAAACCCCTCTTCTTCTTTTCTTTGTCTCACCTCTTCCCTTACTTTATCAATCCTCGTTTTCTATTTTTTCTCTAAATTCTCTTAACTTTTCCTCTCCCCAAATGCCCATTTTCGGTTTATTTTCCCTCTTTCCCTTTTTCTTTTCCCTACCTCGCTTTGATCTACCACCTCTCATTGTCGCTATCATCGGAAAGTGTTCTGAGCCTATCACGTTGCCCACTTCCATTTTAACCATCAACTTTCAGTAAAATAAACTTGTGAAGTGAGAGGGTAAAAATGGTTAAAGAGCCTGAAGGAGATGGGATGGTTTATCCTAAGAGAACGTCCATGAATTAAGTAAGGGTCATTTTCGATTGATTTCGACAATTTCGAGGGATTTCAAGAGATTTTAAAGAATCTTTTGAAATCCCTTGAAATATTTCAGAATCTGTGAAATCCATTCAAATATAATAAAATCCATGAAATTACATTAAATCTTATATTTCCTGAAATCCTGGAAATTTTATTAAAATACCCTGACATATTTTAAAATCATTGAAATCTTCGGAAATATTACAAAATCCCTTGGGACCTTTTAAAATACCCTAAAATATTTAAAACCCCTTAAAAATCCCTTCAAATGATTGAAATCATTAATAAATTCCATGGATTTTATAATATTTCCGAAGATTTCGATGATTTTAAGAGATTTAAAATGTTTTTAGGTAATTTAATAAATTTTACAGGATTTCAGAAAATATCGGATTTCATACAATTTGACTGGATTTTTAAATTTTTGAATGGATTTCAAATATTTTTATAATATTTTGAGGTATTTCCAAAGATTTAGAAGAATTTAAAAGATTTTAGTATATTTGAAAAGATTCCAAGTAATTTTCAATTGGTTTCAGTAATTTAATGGGATTTCAGAAGATTTAATATACTTTATAGAATTTTAAAAAATATCCAAGGAATTTTATCATAATTCTGAGTATTTCAATGATTTTAACGAATTTTAAAAGCTCTCAGTTTATTTTAATAAATTTTCGAGGATTTCAGGAACTATCGCTAGATTTCATAGAATTTTAAGGGATTTGATGTTTTAATACATTTCTAAAATTTTCAAATATTTCTAGGTATTTTCAAATATTTTAAAGAATTTTCAAAATTTTAGCATGTTCGTAAAGATTCCAAGGAATTTCCTATTGATTTCGACAATTTCAAGGGATTTCAAAGATTTTAAATGATTTGCAATATTTTAGGTTAGTTTAAAAGATTCCAATTAATTTTCAATTGGTTTCAGTAAGTTAGTGGGATTCCAAAGGATTTGATATATTTTAGGGAATTAAAAAAAATTCCATGGAATTGATTGATTTTAATTACTTGTAATTAAATTTATTTGTAATTTAAAAAAATGTATTTGTAATTTTCAAAACTTTCGTTTTCGGCATGAAAGTGTTAGGTAAAAGTGGTAAAAGTAAGGTGTCGATTTTGGTGAAATTTGAGGTGAGTTGTTGGGAGGAGTATGCTAGAAGGTTTTGTGGGTGAAAGCTTGTAAGTTAAAAGTGATAAAAGTGAAGAGGTTTATAATATTTTGCGAGATTAAGACTCTTTTGGGTAGGCTGGGAGGTTACTTTACTTTTGATGCCATGATCCAACAAACTGTGGTTTCGTCACGCGCAGGTAAAAAAAAGTCAACCAATCAGACGGCTCCCTAGTTAGACCCGACTACCCTTCCATCTTGGCAGTTGGCTTCGCGTTCCGTGCGCGCCAGTGCAGCGAGTATGGTGGGGGTACTCGGGTAACGCGAAGTCGAACGCATTTGAGCATCGAAGTGGCGGGCCCATAGTTTGTTGGATCATGTTTTGATGCGAATCAGGGTGGGAAGTCCGGTTAGGCCAAGTAGCTGCGCCAGGGCAGGGTAGGGAGAGAGGAGCACGAAATAAGGTACGGTAGCAGGGTGACGTAACGCCGTAGTGACAGAGTTTACGCAAGTTACGTAGGTCAATACAGGCAAAGGTTACTTTGAATCGGTTCGATGGATAACGGGGACAACAAACACAAAGAAAAAAGGGATTCAGACGCGGAAGTTTCTGCCGAAACGTGAGACAAAAAGGAGGTAAAAGTACAGAAAAACGGTAGAAAGAGAGAGATTAATGGCGGAGAGTTTAGGTTCAATTGAGGGATTTACTAATAGAAAGAGCTGCTCGAAGAAAGATGCCTCAATCTCGCACGTTGTTTGTTTCTCTGACTACTAGATGAATCCTGATTCGCCGGAAAACAATCCTTTGATTGCTATGGAGTTTTTTGATGAGCAAGCAGGATCATGGATGTGATTAGGGATCGTCCATATATTACGTAAGGCGTTTTTCTTTTGTTTAAATGAAGACGAGAATAAAATTGCTGTGAAGTTGAAAAGGTCACAACGATATAAACAAAAGAAAAACGTCTTACGTAATATATGAACGATCCCTTAGAAGTAACTGGTAGAGGCGCTGTGTCCAAACAAAATATTCTCTCCTCAAATTGAAGATACTAGCTATCAATCAATTTCGGTCGAAACGATGTTGAATTATTGCCCAAGATATCCTCTCCGAATTATCTGAAAACCAAGCCGGCTATCAGGACTTTAGCGAGCCATCAAAATAAAGTCCCTCGTACCGAGAACGTTGACAGGGATGACCCGGGCCTGAGCTATAGAGGTTTCCCCTCGCGTTTCCGGGGACCGACAATAAACCTTCTCAAAATAAGAACTTTTGGATTCGATTCCAAGGTAGATAATTTGAAGGGGGCGTCATAAATAATTAGCAGCATAATGCCAAAAGCATTCCAAAAATATTCAGTACGTTTTGAGGTACGACCAGAAGGATAGGAACAGGATGGCACACAGCAGTAGATTGGGCGGATAATTTCAAAGGATTTGAGTAAATCCAATCGACAAAAGGCGTCCCAAATGCTTCTTGAAGTTTCTAAATAAACCCAAGTCTTGGAAAAACGTGCATCTTGCTGAATCTGATCACTAAAATTGAAAATCAATTAAATCAAATATTAATAAATTATTGAAATACTGATAATTAATTGCTAGTAAATTGCAATAAAATTACAACGACGCAATAGAGATGAACGAAAAAAGGCAGGAGGAAAGAGAGGAGGAAATGAAACAAGAAATTAGGAAAGAGATGGCCGAGTTTAGGAAACAGATGAGAAAATTAGAAGAAGTTAGGGAAATTTTGAAAAAAAAGTTGCAGACTCTAGAACAAAGATTAAAAAAGCAAGAGAAGATCAATAAAAAGGTAGCACAGTTGAAAAGTATGATAGTAAAGATAGAAAGCTCAAACCAGTAGTTCGTGCTGGGGAGAATAGGGATAAGGAGTGGGAAAGCCTGAGGATAATAGAAAGAAGAATAGAAAAAAAAGAGAGAGATAGAAGAAAAGAAAACATAGTGATAAAGAATGTACGATTAGAGGAGTTAGGAACTGATGAAATGAGTGGAAGGCATGCTATAAAGGATAGATTCTAAGGTATAGATAGAGTTAGTGCAAAGTATAGGAAAGGAAGTGCGAGAGGAAAGAAAATTGTACTGGTGTAACTAAAGAAATAGAAAGATAACAAGGAAATTGTGACAAAGGAAATGGCGTTATATGGAGGCTCGAATAGAATAGAGGATGATTTGACATTGGTCGAAAGGAATATGCAATATAAGTTAAATCAAAAAGCGGAAGAGGAAAGAAGTAAGGGTAAAATAACGGGGGCTAAGTACGGTAGAATACAGATAGAAGGTGTATGGCGGGATTGGGACGATAGCAGGCTTGAAAAGAAAGGATAGAGAGTTTATGAGAAATTTGGAACAATGGGATGTAGTA
The DNA here is from genome assembly GCA_932195095.1 of Andricus curvator. Lineage (NCBI taxonomy): Eukaryota > Metazoa > Arthropoda > Insecta > Hymenoptera > Cynipidae > Andricus > Andricus curvator. Next base: position 50,290 of record CAKNYM010049269.1, on the reverse strand, counting down.
GCAATGATGGAGATGTGGCTAGTTTAAAAGGGGCGGGAAAGAGTGAGGAGAACGTTATCAAGAGGTTACAAATTGTAGATTAAAAATGCAAAGAAGAAGAATAAAATTTTCAGAGCGATGGAAGAAATGGTGATGAGAGTAAGGAACGAATGCAGAACAGGAAAGGATAAGAAAGAGATAGAAGAACAAAAAGAAAGATTAATAGTAGAAGAGGCAAAGATGAAAGGAGAGAGTGGGCGCATGTAAACGGTGATATGTGGGAGAATTCAGAAGAGATAAAAGAACTGATGGAAGAAAATAAAAAAGAGAGGAATCGGGAGGAGTGTAAGAATGAAAATCCAAAGAAAAGATGCTGAATGGGGAGGGAAAGGAATTGTGAAAGAGCTTAGAGAAGATTCAATGGTTTCTCACAAACGGAAATATAGCTGGAAGACGGGATTGGCCAATGAAAGAAAAAAAAAATCAAAATGGGAGAGAAATATACGTAAACGAGGAGATGGGAATATTGATAGGAGAAATAAAAAAAGTATTAGAGTGCAGACGAAAAAAAGAAGTTAGTGAAGGAATTTAAAGAGAAGAACAAGGAAGTCAGAAAGAAATGAAGAAAAGGGAAAAGTAGTGGAGAAGAATATAGAAGAAAAGGGAGTATAATGATTGTATGATCAGGACAAAAGAGGAGGAAAATAAAAGGTTTGAAGAAGAGGCGGCGAAGGCTAGGATAGAAGGAGAGGTTTGAAGGATTCTGAATGAAGAAAAAAAGAATGAAAACGGTACACCAGGATATTAAGAAGAAAAGTAGTAAGGAAGAATACGAAAGAAAAAAGAACGAGTATAATAAGTTATGTGATCAGAAAACAGAGGAGGAAAATAAAAGGTTTGAAGAAAATGCGGAGAAGGCCAGGACGGAATAAGAGGTTTGGAAGATAGTTAGTTAGTTTTAAAACTGGCGGGAAGCCCCTTAAAGCTCCCGTGGCGCTCAAGCTATAAAACCGATTGTGCCACACCCTCAACTATTCGCTTTCAGTAGTTGACGCCAGACCTCTTGGTGAAGACTAGTATGTCAGTCACTGATCGCGATGTAATTTCCACAGGTTCCATAAAATGGACCCCAAGAGTTTTCTGCCTGAGCGTAGCTATTGCCGAGCACTGGAATAATACATACAGGGATGTTTCATCATCCCTGCAGCATTTCCTGCATTCTGTCGTGGGGCCATACCCCATTTTGTGCATATGATAGTTCAAGTGGTTGTGCCCAGTGAGCATCTGAACCACTGTCCTTATGTCTTACTTGGGTAAGCCCAGGATTTCCCTGGCCCTGTTCATTCTGCACGCATAGCCCAGGATGGAATTCGCCTGTCGGCAACCCTGGATTCCTTCCCAGTATTCTCGGTGCATTGTTCGGATCCAGCTTTTGATGGCCATCACGATGCCGCAAGACGTTAGTGCCAGTACCGGTTCAGTATGTGTTTCCTTGCTGCGCCGCTTTTTGCCAGCTGGTCCGCCTTTTCGTTGCCCTTGATCCCTGTGTGACCAGAGACCCATATGAGAGCCACTTTGCTTTTTCTTCAAGTTTTTTTAATGCCATTTTGCATTCCCAAACCAGTTCTGGTGTTATGTCTGGTTTCCCTTCTGCAGTTAATGTCGCTTGTCTGTCCGAGCAGATCGTTATATGCCTGCCAGCGGCGTGTTCTTCTATTAATGTTTCAGACCAGCACAGGACGGCCAGGACTTCCGCCTGAAAGACAGTAGCGTGTCTCCGAAGTCGAATCTCTATCTCCCTCTTTTTCGCGCTGTCATAGATTCCTGCTCCTGACCCTCCCTAACCCCTGTAGCCATCTGTATACCAGATTTCCCCTTGGAGGAGCGGGTTACCATTTGTTTTCCACATATCCCTGCATTAAATGCAGACGCGGAAAGCTTTGGTGAATTTGAAGCATTTTGTTATTTTATCTTGCCTCATCTCTAGAATCGGCAGTTTGCTGATGTCATTTGGGAGCCTAGTCTGCCTAGTGCCCCGAGTCCATCTATTTACTATTGCCAGGCGGCCGATCGCGTGTGCCGCTCTTGCAATTATCGCAACATGTAGGGGTTCTTTACAGAGCATGAACCCTATAGCCGCTGTGGGTGTACTCTTCATTGCTCCCGTCAAACCCAGACCACAACCGCATGTAGGAGACTTGGTTTAAGGACAGCAGAGTAGAGACCTGCAAGCATTTTAGGCCCTAGACCCCACGTCAACCCAAAGGCTCTCTTACACATCCAGAATGTCGTGACAAACTTCCTGCATTGGATCTCCAGGTGCTTCGCCCAGTTCCGTTTGCTATCTAGGATTACTCCCAGATAATTAACGTAATCTGAAAACGTCATCCTCCCGCCAAGGAATACAGGAACGTCAACTTTCGGCACTTTGTAATTCCTCGTGAAAAATACCAGGCTGGTCTTTTCCGGATTTATCGAGAGCCCTGAGCTATCGCACCAGAGCTCTACGATGTGCAGTGCCGACCTTGTAAGACCCATCAACGTTTCCAGATGAGCCCCCCTCACTAGAGTTACAAAGTCATCCGCATAGCCCTGAGTATAGTAACCCTCTTTATTTAGCCTACGAAGAAGACCATCCACTACAATGTACCACATGAGGAATGACAGGATACCCCCCCCCCGTGGAAAACCGCGTGGCGCTATTCCCCTAACTGGGCCTTTGCCACATCTGGTTTAGAGTCTCCTCCTGTGTATCATGCTTACTATCCAGCTTACTAGCTGGCTAGAGTTATGGAAAGAAGGAGTAGAGGTACCCACAGTGAAGAAAGGCAAATGAGAGGATGTTGCAGATTGTAGGGGGGTGACGTTAATGCACTGGCATACGCGGGCGATATAGCGTTGAAGGCAGGGGATGGAGAATGGATGGGGGGCTTAACTATTGGATCGGATAAATCCTTAGATAGGAAAAAGTTGAATTCAAATGTAGAAAAGGCAAAGATAATGATCTGCAGAAAAGGAGGCAGAAGAAAGAAAGAAAGGAGGCGAGAGAGAGAGAGAGAGAGATGCTTGAAAGGTCAGCGGAGTTCAGCAGTTTACGGTTCGGAACAACAAGAAGCCACAAGGAAGAAGAAGAAAAACAGTTCGAAAAAATCCAATTTACCGTGAAGGCCATTGAGTGAGATCAAGCCCAAAACCCCTGGTAAATCGCTGTCCCAGTGTATCTTCAAGAGACATACCTAGATTATCACTGATCATCACATCCCTTTATTATAACTATGGTGAAAATTTGTGGCTAACTTATAACCTTGAGAACTAATTTCTGTTGTGAGATAATATATGCTCAGCGTCACCGGACGGCAATTGTCCTGAGCTATTTGAATTTTTAGCATCGCGATTGAACTTAAATTAATTAATTATTCTTGAACTGAATATGCATTTAAATCAATAAAAAATCTGTTTCGGAATTAGGGTTGCTGATTCAATAGAGTTTTTTTCAGTGCAAAGATATTTATATTTTTTCTTCATAAAAGCCTGAAATAAAAATTTTGCGAAATCAGAGACTCAGAAAAAAGGAATATAAATTTTGTATGGATTCTTAGATAGTTTTATCAAAAAAATTGTATATTTTAGTACATTATATAATGCTTACAAAAACAGGCCTCGACTTGATTATTGTCATCTGCGCACAGAAAAAATTGATACATTTTATCTAAATTGCTCATCACAGAAGTAAATCACGTACTTTATTTTAAAAAATTGAGTCATCCTATGTATCTATAGTATCTGTATAGTGAAGACACAATTTTTTATCTGGATGAGTAAATATTGGTTGCTTATCAAATGTACAAATTATTATTTCCTAATTTGGCAATCTTTATTATTCACCAAGCGATGTTAATTAACTAGAACACTAAAAGAATAATCAATTATTCAGTTATTATTATTCAGTTACCGCTTGAAGTATTTTAATGAAAATTTTGTTAACATTAATGGTCATGCGATTTTTAATTTTCGTCTTTCTCTGCTATTTTGTTTACAGAAGTGAATGTCAAGTACTGTTTGAGCATGAAACTAAAGCGCAAAGTCTGTGTGAGTCAAAGATCATATTTAATGTTTAGTATTATAGATTTTTTTAAGAAGAATTTATTAACTATTTGTTTCTTCAATAAATTATTTTTATTCGATTTTGAACCTTTTTTAAATTTTCATTGCTCATAACGTTGTGACTAAATGTCTAATAGATATTAAAGAGCATCATATTGATTTACAGATCATTGCATTAAATTATCGCGTCGACTCGATTCGAATCATCGACTGACGAATGTATATGAATGTTCAGGCAATGTACCATCTCACCTACATTTTACATCCACGGAAATGAAAGATAGTATCCGTGAGTACATTTATTTCCGTGAATATTTAACAAAATTATAATCTTTCCATGAAAGTATTTGATTGATAATTAGAGACTTATTCTCAATTTTCTTCAGCTCTTGTTTTAACTTGAACGACTGAATTTTACACAAAAAACTATCTATTTTACAGGCACCTGCGTAGATGAAGTTCTAGGTGAAAATAACAAGGTAGTCGGCTATAACTGTAAATACCATCAGAAAAATGCTAGTCGTATTTTGACCCGAATTATAGACTTTTTCCGAGGGACTGGAGGGATTGGTATCTGAAAAGTGAGGCAGCATGATTATGTCTGGTAGTCACATGAAATATTAGTAGTCAAGCCCTTCAGAGGAAAAACTAGCGTTTCTGTCAGAACCAGTTTTTAGTTCCTAAGAAGCAGTGACAAAAGGGAACCCCTCTTGCTGAAAAGGGACTTAAAACGATGAATTTGTTCCAAAGGATACTCCAGTTGAACCTCCAAATAAACACAATTTTAATAGAGACTTTTTCCAAAGAACCTATTTTTAGCTTTGCCCACTCCGACATTCTACCTACACGCAGAAAAAAGAACCTTACATTTTACTGAAAACCAAGTTAAATCTACTGATCTTCCAAGTACGTATATGGACAACACGACAGTTCAGTAAATTTTACAATTATAGGCAACTAAATATGACTATCATTGACGGTTACCAGTACCGACTTTCAAGTGCTGCTGACCTGCGGATCAGTAGATTTTACCGATCCAGTCGCTATTCTGCACTGTTCTTGGATGCTGCAATTACGAATTATCATGTCACTTTGACGGATAATATAAACAGATCTAACTTATGTTAACGGTACAGACTATAGTTTGGACGGCTCTATAAATTGTAAAAAAATATTGCTAAAAAATAATTAATAAATAAACACACCGTTAATTCTGAGATATATTTTCGGATATACGCATAAACCTAAGCACGCAAGTCGATTAGCTTAACCACTACACTATTACACGAGTTGCGATCTGTGAAATAATTCCGAAATGCATTTGTTACTAAGGTGGCGACCTTGGTAACGACTTTTGAATACGCGTCCATGCCATCGCGGCACACGAAAAAAGTTCTCGCATTTACCTCATATCCATACAAGTCAGCTGGAACAGTCACGGAACGCAAACACGTCTTGCTCCAATAAACTCTCAACTGTGGGCGACCTGTGAATAAGATGTGCCATCCAAAATTGTGTTATTTTTTATAAAACCCATTCATTGCTAAGTGGGTATATGGAGTAATGTGACGACTGTCACAGAAATCTAAAAAATAAATGTATTTTAGGTGATGCAATCCATCCATTGCCGATGGCGTCATGAATTCAGCCGGTGGTCCGCGCGGATAGGTTGCGTTATTACGACTTTGAGGGCGAGCTAAACAAGCTATTCGGATCGGTAGCCTGTACCGATCCTTCTGTGATGTTCACTGCACCACTATTGTAATCTCGGTTCAGTGGATTATACATATCTTACCGTATTTCATACTAGGGAATGGCGGTTTATTTTACTAAAGGATTACCGTTAAATTCAGCCTAACTTCACTGTGACATTTACGAAATGCTAAGTGCTTTTGACATTTTCACCCCTTCATTAAGAGCAGTTTTTACTGTCACGGTTACAAGAAACACTTTACATTTCTTGATTAGTAAATATTACATTTCTTTTTTCTGCGTGTAGTTGATAAGACAACTTTTACATTAAAGCACAATTGTAATAGAACTCTGACGGTTATTGAAATTAGAACAGATACAATGACTTGATAAATATTATTTGCAGGTTATGTAGCAACATAATGTCGTATTCATATGCAACCCACTTTTTGTCTCAAGTCATCAGTCGGGAAATTCGGCAAATCCCTAACTCACCAACCCCGTTTTCAAAGAAATTGGTTTGTGAATGCTCCTTAATGTTGTTCTATTCAAGTTCTCCGAAGGAACCCTCTTGGGTCTTGTAACAAAGTTACAAGCACCCCGCTACCATAGGACCCTGTGGGCCTAGGACCAGGAGTGGGGAGAGTACCAACGTCCTGGTTCTAATACCCAAAACCTCGTCCTCGAGTCTCAGTCTCATTCGTTTCGTGCTCTCTGTGCCCAACCCAATCAACTTCTTCATAGACGCCACTCTCACCATTTTTTATTTTATCTGCGACCATCCTGACGCAATCGGCTTTTTACATCCTGCTCTCGGGCTACGCCGTCGAGGCTAAACATCGCTTGTGGGCCAGCAGGACCCACCAACCACCGTAAGTTCGGTTAAATAAACCACTTTACCGTTAACTCGCCCATATTTCATTGACTTCACCCGTTCTCTCAAAGCTCCACTTCATTACCTTTCCTTTAATTTGCCAGATCCCTCAGAGTCTCCACAAGTTTCTATTGGAGTTCAAGTTCTAAAAGATAGACAGACCAATAGCTTTAACCTGTTAATACTTTAAAACTTTTCAGAAAAGTTGGGACTTAACTTGAGACTTTTGTGTAAATATTATATTTAATTTCAAACAAAAATAAAAAAATCTTAATAAAAATATGAAAACGTTGTGGAGAATTTTTTCTGGTCAGCAAGTCCCAAATACCCTAAAAATATACGTATTGATAATTCTAGTTAGAAATTTATTTATATTGTCGACAACATTAAAAGAAGTACACTATTATCTCGATAATCAAATTATTTCCTATCTTTCTTGAGTTGTATATAAACACAATAAAAATTGTACTCATAGGATTGAGTACGACAATCCTTGCACCTGGTGATCAGTCTTTTATAGAAATGAGTGGAAAATAGGTTAACAATATGCGGTTGCAGGCATGTGTGGCGAGTTTCTGCCGGGATCGAAAGAGTTTGTTGTAAAAAGCACTAGGAGGATTAAGTACGTCAGTCGTTTTATCCGGTGATTAGACTTGAGTTGAAATGATTGAAAATGCGTGAACAATATGCGGTGTCAGGAATGTCTAGTGATCTCTTACGGGGAGCGTGAGCGTTTGTTGCAAAAAGCCCTCTGAGGATTGAATACGTCATTCATTCTATATGGTGACTAAGCTTTTATGGAAAAGACTGGATAATGGGTAAACAATATGCGGTAGCAGAAATGTCTGGCGATCTCCTGCGGGGACCGTCAGCGTTTGTTGTAAAAAGAACTCGGGGGATTGATTAAGTCAGTCATGTCATCCGGTGATTAGACTTGAGTGGAAAATGGACGAACAATATGCAATGTCAGAAATGTCTGGAGATCTCCTGCGGGGACCGTCATCGTTTGTTGTAAAAAGAACTCGGAGGATTGATTCAGTCAGTCATGTCATCCGGTGATTAGACTTGAGTGGAAAATGGACGAACAATATGCAATGTCAGAAATGTCTGGAGATCTCCTGCGGGGACCGTCAGCGTTTGTTGTAAAAAGAACTCGGAGGATTGATTCAGTCAGTCATGTCATCCGGTGATTAGACTTGAGTGGAAAATGGATGAACAATATGCAGTGTCAGAAATGTATGGAGATCTCCTGCGAAAAACCAGAGTGTTTGTTATAAAAAGCACTCGGAGGATTTAGGAAGTCAGTCATTTCATGCGGTAATTATACTTGCGTGGAAATTATTGGAAAATGGGTGAACCTTGTCGACGCTTTGCGCATGGAGGGGGAAATATCGAACACAAAATCGATTCTACGATGCTTGTGATTCGCCAGGGCGCCTCACCGTGGGGACTGGTCGAACTTGATTGGCCATTTGCACACGTCACAAAATTTTTAAAAACCTGATTATTCGCGAAGCCCAGCAAACTTGCTTTCTTGAAAATTTGTAAGCAAGCCTAACACAAGATAACATAAGATAAATATATTATAAGATAACACCTTTACCAACAAAAAAATTACTCCTTACGGTTAACTCTGAACCTCTGTTACCTAACATTCAACAAATCTAACAAAAAATCTCAACACACGCGAACCCAGAAAACTGTCTTTCTTCAAACTTTTGTCAATAAAATTTTAATAGCAAAACTTATTTTCTAACAACAAAGTTCACGCATTTCAAATCCTCTCAAAAATTGTGTTACATAACTTTAAACATAATTTAAAAAACGTGAACATTTGCGAAGACTAGCAAAAGAATCTGGAAGATTTTGAGGCAATTTTTTCAAATTTTCAAACATTTTCGAACAAATTTTTGGAAAAATTAGAATCATTTCATAAAATATAAAGACAAATTATTTGTTTAATAATTTCCAAAACTTTTAAACCTTCTGAATATCTTTTAACATTATTCAAATTTTCTTAAAATTCTGAAAAATTAAAAAAAAAAATGAAAATCAAGAAATATTTTTTATTATTGTGAAACATTTCAAAATGCTTGAGAAGCTTAAAAAATTTAATTTCTAAATATTCAGTAATGTATAATTTCAATAACTGAAAATCTTTTCAAATCGTTGTACATTTTGAAAAATAAAAAATCGGTCTAAATTTTCCAAGGAATTCAACAATTTGGTTGAAAATTCATGTATTTTGATCAAAAATTCGTTCTCTGAGTTAAAAAATTAATCTTGGTCGTTGGAAATTAATATTTTTGGTTGAGAATTTACCTATTTTGTTAAAAATTGGACTATTTCATTTTTGGTTGGAAATTTATACTTTATAAGTTAAAAGTTCAACTATTTGTAAAAAAAACATTATTCTACTTGGTGGAAAATTTCTCTTTTTCTTCGAAAATTCTTTTGTTTTCATTAAAATTTTTTTTCAACTTGATGACATTTTTTAAAATTAATTTCTTGAATTACAAAAACTAATCCAGTCGAATATTCCATCATTTTAGTTGAAAATTCATCTTTTTTGTTAAAAATCAATTTTTCCCACTAAAAATTTGAATATTCAATTTTGGCATCAAAATTTATCTTTTTTAGGTGAGAATTCATTTATATTCTAGTAAACTCATTCTTTTGGATAGGCAACTATTCTTCCTGGTTAGAAATGTCTCTTTTTTGTTGAAAAATCGTCTTTTTTTATTCAAAATTTATTTACTTTTAACTCAGCATTTAAGTATGTTCATGAAAATTCGTTTTTTCTGTTGTTTAAAATTAATTGCTTGAATTAAAAATGTAACTAATTCAGTCAAATTTTCCATAACTTTAGTTGAAAATTCATCTTTTTTGTTGAACATTAATTTTTCCCAATAAAAATTTCAATATACAATTTTTGCTTGAAGATTTATCTTTTCTGGGTGAAAATGCATGTATTTTCTTGAAAATGATCTTTTTTAGTTGATAATTCTTTTTTATTTGCAAATTCCACACTTTCGTTAAAAATTAAAATTTTTGTTCCGAATTTTTTTGGTTTTGAATTGAAATTTTTTTTTGGCCAAAAATTGTAATATTCCATTCTTGGCTCAAAATTTACCTTTTTCTGATGAAAATTAGTAGCTTTATATTACTGGATTTAACCATTTTGTTGAAAACTCCTTTCCTTTTGGTTGGAAATTGATTCTTTTTCCACTGACAATTTAACTATTCAGTTTTTGATTTCAAAATTATCTTTTTTAGTTGAAGATTGGGTAATGGTTTCAACTATTTTGTTGAAAATTCGAATTTTTTGGTTAAATTCAATTCTTCTTTATTTTAATTTAAATCTTTCTTGGTTGAAATATCAACTATTATATTTTTCGTTGAGAATTAATCTTTTTTGGTTGAAAGTATCCTGGTATCATATCTGTATCATATTTGAATATCTTTTTCTGTATAAATTAAGGTTAAATGATGAACAATAACTTTTTATGACAATAATCCCAAAGCACTTCTAGACATGCACGTGTTAATTTTTTGTGCGTGGAATCATTGGTCCTTCGAGCCGGATATTTTACAGTTACTCAACGTGTGAAATATACTTTTTTTCGTGATAAATTCAGTGCGATAGCAGTGATTATCCATGAACTTGTGAACTTTAAATTAAGATCTACAAATTTTTTATGAACTCTGCTTTTAAAAATATACTAAAAATAAAAAAATTAACTTCTTGGAAGAACAGAAGCTTCACTAACATTTTATGTAACAAAGTTTTTTAGCCAAGATTATATCTACGAATTTGCTTAGAACCACTTCACGCTAGGATGCGTATTTTTAGTTTAAATCGTAAAACATAACATTGAAAATAAACCAATTAAATTTATGGAAAAACGACACAAGTTGCAATAAAATTTTTAATAACAAAATTGGTCTTTTCTTATAGGATGCGCACTTTTTTTCAATTACAAAAAAGAGTCAATGAGACGTGTGGGAGGTGCTAGGGGGAAGTTAGTGGAATATAATGTGAAAAGTAAGACGGAAGTGGAAAAAGAGGTGAAAAAAAGGTGAAGTGAGCTGACATGGCATCGTGGAAGTCAAGGCACAAAAAGGTAGAAGATAGTAGAGGAAAAAAGTGGACGGGAAAAATAGCGCATGTAAGAATAGAGGTTATGTGAATTTACCGAACCGGAAGATCGAGTAGGTAGAGACGCCTGGTGGAGAAAATGAGAAAGTGAAGAAGAAAGTTGTGCGCTTGTCCCAAGTGGTGAAGGCGAGACGGCCGGAACAAAGAAGAAGAAGAAGCGGGTACTGGAGTCAGTTATAGAAGTGAACTGTGGCAGTAAGGTTGAACAGAAAAGTTGGACGGATAAGTGAATAAAGATGAGTGGAAACGGTAGACGGTGGAGCGACGAAGAAGTGTTTGGTGGAAGGAGCTTAAGAGAGGAGATACGTGAGGAACTGGGTAATTTCAGGAAAGAGATTAAGTTTGAGCGGGAGATGGAGCGAGCGAGGGCAGTCGCAGAGAGAAGGAAAGAAAGGAAAGAGTACGAGGCCATGCTGGAAAAAATGAAGCAGGAAATTGAGAGGTTGAGCTTGAGTCGAGGCACAGAAGCAGAGAAGGAACAGGGGCAGGAAAAGGAAGAGCGAAGGAGGAAGGGTTGCCACGTAGGATGTCAGACGGGCGAGGAGGAGGAAACGTGGAGAGAGCAACCAAGAAAACTGAGCGAGGCAGAATGGAAAATAGAGAAAGAAGAAAGAGAGTGGAGAGGGAGAAATGTAAGAGTTCTAAGAGTGATGGTGGACAAGAATGACGTGGATAGAGGATAGACGGTGGAAGGATGCTGAGGCTGAAGACAGCGGAGAACAGAGCCGAAATTCTGAGAGGAAGCGGAAAACTGGAAGGCTCGGGATCGTGGGTGAAAAAGGACTCAACGGAAAGAGAGGAAATGCTACGGGAATGGCTGAAGAAGGAGGAGGCGAGGGGGTGCATGGTGGTTGTCAGCACGGAGGAAAAAGACGGAGAAGATAAGAAAAACGAGGAGAGGGAGAAGAAGGAATACGCGGTGAAGGTCAGCACGGAGGGAACAGACGGAGAAGAAGATAAGAAGAACGAAGAGAGGGAGAAGGAGAAAGCAAAGGGCAAAGTGGACTAGGACTAGTGGCTAATTTTTTGCTGAGCGGCTTTGTTTCTTTTTTGTGTTAGAAATTTCGTGCTGGAAATTTTTGTGTTAGAAATTTTGTATGAAACGATATGAGGTGAGATGGAGTGTGGTGGGCTTCCGTTTTCTCTCACAATTAGGATAAGGTAGAATGTTGGGGTATAACAAACGATATGTGTTGAGAGGGAGTGTAGTGGGCTTCCGTTTTAATGACAATCACAATTAAGGTAGAGGCAATACGAAATTTGAAAAGGCTGGAGTAACGTAAGGAATTGGGTATGTACAGACTCTCAAACCCGTAAAAGGGAGGGAGTATAAATAAATACAATACAATATTATGAATTATAATAATATAAATTTATTGAAATGATACATTTTTTAGGGTATGTGAGGATAAAATTTAATGCAAATTAAGAAACAAATAATAAAGTAATCATGAAAAATAAAATTTGTACAGAAATAAATGTTATATACATTTGATATAAAAGTGTTGAACATGATATAGAAAAGTTCACATTTTGGACAAAATCGAGTGCGAAGCAAGAGACATGTGATCAGAATGTGTTCATTAAAACCGAAGGAGCTTTAACAAAAGATAATTCACAATTATCAAATTACAGTTGTCGATTCTTTGATCTTTAATTTTAAAAACTCTGTGCACAAATGTGAGTGGAATACAAAGAACGAGCAAGTCTGTCAAAACGATTCTTCCCATATTCGTAACAGTGAGGTTTCACGGGAATCTACACAGCAAAGTTTAAATAGGAATGTTAGTTTAAAGGATCAAGAAGACGTGTCCGAAGCTGAGGAGATGGACGTCTCAGATGATGAATGGTTCGAACATCCAGAAGATAAGATTAATTTTTTTTTGCATAAAAAACGTTGCTATGAGTAAAGTAAATGTACGTATTAAATTATTTATAATTAACGATGTTCGCTTTTGATGTTTATTCAAAAAAATGTTTCATTGTTTTAGAGAATCCAGAATTTTCCATGCATGGATCTGATGTCAGAGAAAGTAGGGTATGAAGTAAGTTATTATTTCATTATTTATTTTTATTAATTACTTATCATTTTATTATTTTATTATTTGCAGGTTGAAATGCAGAAAGGTTCAAACATTTGGATAAAGAGGGTGTACAAGCTCTACTTAAAAGCCAATTGGCTTCACAGGCCCCGAGAGCTGACAGGGAGATTGCTCCAGTTCCTGATGGGAACAGAAGTGGACTTCTCCAATTTCTCTAAAATTGGGAAGGCAGGATTCACCAGCATCCCTAAGAAAATCATTGACGTTGTTCGGGGTAAGTGTTGATTATAATTTTCTTTTAAGAATAAGTGATATTAAAGAAACTACATTCCAAAAATTATTGCTTTTAATTTAAATTTGAATATATATCCTGTAACTTTCGTTCTTGTTAAACTATTCCTTCATATAAAAAACTTTTCTTAAATAAATTTTGTTTTTTTCAAATTATCAATTCTTTTTTAAACATTAATAGTTTTATTTCTTAAAGAAGCTTAAACCTGTTTTTCCTGTTTTTTCTGCATAATAAATGGAAGCATAGTAGGAAAAATCTCCAGGAGAAGTAAGAAGTAAAATTAATCGAAATAGAACAGCAAAAATTATAATTTTATCAATTTGTAATAAGAAGAGATATTTCGGGTTCGAATCGTGTACAAAACCACGAATTATTTTTACACGATTGGAACCCGAAATATCTATTTTATTCTAATGAATCATCGTGAAACCATTAAATCTATTATTTACCAATTTTTTAATTTAAAATCTAAAACATCCGGTAATTCTCAGTAATCTAACAAAATTAAGAAAAAAATCAAAGGTGCATTTTTTGAGAAAATTACCTTTTTTAGTTTCTTTGAAAAATGTACGCCATAATGGTTTGGTTTTTTCTTTTTCAGAATTCGTCAGGAAACGTCATACGGACAAGGACGGGTTCAACAAGCGTCAGTTTTCTCGCTGTGTTGTGAATATGTGCAGCGCATCAAGAAATAAAGAGCAGAAAGAATCTCTTGAAGATTTTTCTGAGAAGAAGGCTGCAAAACCAGTTAAACCAGCGAAGCATGTTAGCAACGCACCAAAAAAGACACCAAATCACTATCACCCAAATAACGATCACCCAAATCATCAAGCCCCCAATTTATATCCACCTACTTTCTACCCTTATCAGCACAATATTTCTGTTCCCAACTCATTCGTCCCGACTGGTTCAGTCTCCGATTATGCGTTCCAAACTTCTGCACTTGCTTCTTCTGCATCAAATCCTCCCACATTGAATTCGTCCTCATCCAATCCGAATGCTTCTATGCCAAAACCTTATCCACCCTACTTTTACCCACAGTATCCTTATGCAGCCGGTTACAACATCCCATCCACTGTATCCCAACTATCTCCACCACAACCACCACACTTATCACCACGACCACCACCACGATCCTCATCAACCTCATCAAACTCATCAAACCCACCTAGCCCATCGAGCCTTGTAACATATGAACCATTGTAAATAATTATTATTTAACTACCGGAAAATGCAAACATTGAAACGTTTTTTGTGACAAACGAATACTTTAGCTGCAATTTTAATATAAATTGTATATAGCTTTACAGTATTTTTTTCTGATTTCTCTATGTATTTTGTATCTTATTCATGTTTATGTTACAGCCTCCAAAAATTGATATTTTATTTAGAACAACATTTGTGACTTGCAACTAGTGTTAATTATTGCTTTCACGTATAGTTGAATCCAAAAGTATTGCTTTGATGTCGCTCCCTTTATTTTACTCATGACGATTGAGAAAACTTATAGTTATATTTATTATCTGTACACAGACAAGAAAGGCATTGTAAAAAAAAAGTACAAATAACTTGATTAGTTATCGAAATTAATGCATTATATTGTAAAGTATATATTTAATTCTTACAGTATTTAGTTATAACTAACATAGTGTAATGTTGACATAGCAATATCTTATAATACCTCGCATGAGCGTTGGAAAAATTCGTCTGCGTTAACACTGCTGTTTAAATGAAAATTCCTTTTTTTTTTTTTGTAGAGCAGGTGAGAATGAATTTACGCACTGAGTGTGGGACTCAAACTAAAAAACGGTAATACCCACTAAACTCACCCCCTCTTTCCTGCCAACCCATGTTTCCGGAATCCGCTCTCGCATTACTTCAGGAACATGGGTTATAGGCATTCTACGCCGCGCTTCAGCGTCCCGCTGTTCTGCCTGCTTGGCATTTCAACTCTTGAGTCAGCTGTTTGCGTCATTCTGGAGGCTTCTTCGACAAGGCTGCCTCTCTGAACGACGCACACCTCATGGTCCCCGGCAGATGGTCGGTCCGGGGATTGTCTTCTTTCGTGACGCAGAGGTAGCACTGCGGCATAACTTCGCACGCCGCAGCCCTATGGCCCTCTTTGCCACACCTTCAAAATAATTTGGTCCTGTCGGGACCCTCACAGCCCGCTGCTCTGTGCCCAAAGGAATGAAAACGGTAACATCGGAGAACCTCCGTCTTCTTCCGGACCCTACAGGACATCCACCCCACCTTTAGATGCCCTGTCCGGATGATTCGTGACACCAGCTCCTCGCTGAGCTCAACGTAGGCCTTAAGGTGTCCCCTAAAGGCCCTCTTTTTCAAGCTCACCTTCAAATCCTCCAGAGCTATACGCCATATGCCAGAGCCATATGCTGCAGGACCTACCTCAATGAGGATTTCCCCCTTCTTTGTCTCCCTGACACCCTTGATTTTGACACCAAGGGTGTCCGTTTTCACCTTTCGTTTGAGGTCCTTTAGGACCTCGGCGTAGCTCGAACCCTGAGCCGGTTTTATTAAGACCGCCTCAGGTCGAGCTCTCCTCTGCGGCTCCTTCTTTTCATTCATTTTGAGTGCAGAATTTGTCCCTTCTACAACATCCCTCTGCGGCGTTGAGGATGCTGCTTCGGTCTGGGTACCGTTTTGGCTGGTCTCTTGCCTCGCCTTAGCCGTCTTCTTATATTCGACAACCTTTCACCGATGTCCTTTCCAACTAAATGTAAATACTGGGTTATGAATTATATAACGAGGTTAACAACATTGCCTTGAAAAATTTCTGTCACACCCTCCTTCAAACTCGGTATTTACCATTTCTTAAAATAAAAAATATATTTATATAAAGTATAATAATTAGGTATTCAATATAGTTTAAAAAAATAAACATACATTTTTTAAATGTACATAATATAAGTGTACTTACAATCAGTGACATGGCCCAGTATTTAAATCAAAATGTCAACATTAAACTTAATCGATTTTAGCCACTGATATATATATATAATATACTGGATACAGGATTCAATGGAAAATGCGTGTTCCTACTGGAAGGCGACGGAGCCGCCACTTTTTATGGATGTTTTGGTTCAGAACCGTTCGGGATGTGCGGGAGATTCAAATTTAGTATCGAAGAGAACTAAAAAATATTAATAAAATTCATGTAAAATTTAGTTTATTCTTCATGAATGAGAGGACTAAAACTGCAAATTTAATACAATTTAATGAAAAGTAATTACAATTTATAAAAATAATCGAACAGTACAAAAAAAGGAAAGGCGATGGGATTAAAAATTGGTGGCATACACATTTTGTAAACACATGGCTTAAAATCTTTTTTTTTCAGTTGAAAGGTACAATAAAAATTTGAAGTCTTTACAATTTAACAAATAATTATAATAACCTAAAAAAATCTACATACATTAGTAAAAATTTTGAATCGAAAAATACATGTTTTTTCAATTTTTGACGACTCTTCCAGACTTTATTAAGATTAGTATTTATAACGCTACGTTTCGATAGCGGACAGCTATCCTCATCAGGCGATTATCTAGTTGTTAGTTACAATTTTGGAGTCGAAGAGAATTAAAAACATGTAGGATGCGAAATTAGCCAATATTTGTAAAATTCGACTGTCAGTGTTGGAACTTAATTTGGAGGTTAGGATGAGTTTCAATAACATTATGTGATTTAGATTTCTAATTATGTTTTTTTTTAGTTTTTATATTGTTTTTCATTGTGTAAAGTTATAGTATGAAAAAAGCACTATAATTACTTAGTTTTGGTAAGTTGAATTTTGAAACAAAAATTTTGCGGTTTCTTTTTTTTTTGCGATTCGAGAAGATGTCGTATTTCTCAGAGTGCGAAAACTTCTTGAGTTGAAGTTTTCCATCTTGATTGGGAATGGAAGCGTGGTACTGTAATGTGCCTGGTATCTTAACGGTATCGTTTCGGAGAACATTGTAAGCTTTAACGTGCTGCTTGTCTCTTTATATTCGCTCCTATACCATCACATGCACCCTTACCATGAGATGTACCATGGAAGTGCCATTCAGCTTGGATACCAAAATCTTCTTCATGGGCTTGGAGATTAGCAAAGCTGCTCTTATTTTTAAAATGTTGCCCTGCGCGATCAGTGAAATAGTAGATTTTCTTTGTCCTGAAATAAGTTTTCAAGTAATCTACTATTATCTTCTAATACTCGTGAACAGCCACCGTGTCATGAGCTAACTTATCAGATATGATTGCGATACTTACGTGCTTGAGCTCTCCACATTTTTATAATAAATCACCACAGTAAATATTGTAGCTTGGTCCTTATTCCAGTGGAATGATTGCTCTGCATTCTGAATTATGAAGGCGTAATTCTCAGCGAAATCGAAGCAAATCAGAAACTCCCCAGGCAATACATTTTCCTTCAGGTTTTTGAGAAGAATTCACCAGTATCCATTACCAGAATCTTTAGAGTACATCTGTCGGCCTGTAACCAACTTTCAAAGCTCACTTCATTAATACAATGTTCATCAAAAGCTTTTGTGATGTTATTTTTCAAGTTACGCAAACGCACACATTATGTGTGCCACTACTTCCTGCTAAAACACAATGACGAGGTCTGAGTTTTGTGAATTTCGAAATACTGATCTTCAGGCCTACGTGTTCTGATGTAAATTGAGCATATAACTCGTTGAGATTACACAGTAGTAACTTTTTCTGAACATGTGAACGAGTTCCATCATCATTCAGGAGTCAATGCTCTTCCTCTTTTTGGATTCGGAGGCGTAAGAATTCCATGCACTGAAACTAATTTTTTGATATTTTTTGCTTTTCGCTCTGATGTATTGAACACCTGCATCAGTTTTCTTTGTCCCCAAGATTTTGGCACAAGCGAGAAGTTGAAATTGTTCTTGAAGATCTTTAGAGGCATTGCATTTTTCGATGATTTGATCAAGTACTACAACACAAGCTTTATGATATTTGTTTTCACACTGCAGCTTGGTGTCTAAGACATCTAAATCTTTTTCGCTGTCATATAGCTGATCTTAATTATCGTCAGAAATAATTTCATGATCCTCGGTATATGATCCACCTTATCTCTACCAGAAGGCTTTGCAATATCACCAGAGTTCAAGGATGATATTCCCGCTGAGTTGATGAGTTGGTATCTACATGTACTGCAAATTTGAGCTCCTTCTGGTATTGTAGGGTATTTCAAACGCAAATCGTGGGAAATTCCACGGAGTTTACGATTAGTTACTTTATGCCTCACTTTTTGAAAAGGATTAATACATATATTCTTCCAAATTTTAATCACTTTTTTATAGGGCATCGTGCAAAAAGTAATTTTTGCAAATTGAAAAAGAGATTTTCAGATAAGAATGACCAAAGTCACGATATTTCCAGAAGTACAATTACAAGAATAATAGATATAGGAGAATACAAATGAGAAAATAGAGAATAAATTAAATTTACGTACAAACCATAAGAGCCATGAAAGTCAGCGTCGGGTTGGGGGTCAGAGTATTAAAAAAGGGGCTCAAGGCGTAATTTTTGTCTCCAAGACACAGCAAATAGTCTCACTCCGTCTCATAAGCTAGACTTTCCAAACCTCTCCAACAAGTCTTGGGCATGTCTCAATGGCCCCTCATCAAGACAAAATCCAAGACGAAATATTTTTACATTGAACGGCCCCGATGAGAGCTATTAGACACTTTATTTTCTGGCGCGAAAAATACCTCAGCCCAACCTCAGTCCTCTGTCATACCTTCTTTCTATCTCTCCCAACTTATGTCAGCAAACTCTCTTGCGCCCAATCTTTCAAAGATTAACGAGCACAAATTTCGAAGATCAAAAAGTTTCATTATTTGAGTGCAGCGCTGACAGGAGATGCAGCACGCGTTATTCAATTGCTCAGAATTTCAGAAGCTAACTATGATTTAGCGTGTAAAAGCCTAACGGAACGATACAAAGATTACCGATCGTTAATTCACTTTCACACTAAAACTCTATTTGAGCTACCGTGTATAGAAAAATCTTCATATCTAGCACTGAGACAGCTCGTTCATAATTCTAACAATCTTCTGTTAGCATTCAAATCGTTAGGAGAAAAAAGGGCACTGGGATATAATATTTATCTGGTAAAGACTAAACACGATTATTCTACAAAAAGGGAGTGGGAAAAACATTTCCAAACAACTCAAGAAAAGCCCACTTTTCAAAAAACGTTAGATTTTCTCGGAACCCATTGTAACTATCCACAAAGAGTCACTATCTATAAGTCTGAATTTCCAAACGTCGGTACTAATAAAAAGGCACCTACGGAAAGTGATAACGCAAAATTGTCCGATAGACTCAACTCGCATACAATGACGAAAAAACGTGTCCGCTCTGTCACGACTCTCATAGACTTTATAATTGTGAGAGATTGCGAGCAGCCGATTAAGATCGCTCTCGTTGCGCATGCATGTAATATTGGGCACTGCACTTGTGCCGACAAAAGGATCGAAAAGGAAAGTTGCATGAATATCATGTTTCACTTAACTCGTGTTCTTGAGTAAACCTTATGAACCGCGAATTTTTGTAAAAAATTAGAACGTCTGATGGTAATCTTCCAACACTGTGGTTTCTGGTGTTTTGAAACACGAGCAGGAGCCACAGTATCGTGCTCACGTAACATTTAATTCGCGGTGTACCGTTTTCTCACAACAAATTACGTGCCTCATTACAACGGACATTACCGACGACATGCCGAACGTGCGATTGCGTAGAAGCGACTTCAACACCCCTGATGGGATTACAATGGCGGGAAACGTTTCGGAAACTTTTATGTGTTCGGGCAGATTCAACTTCGCGAAAATCAACCGATATTATAGAAAACGGAACTTGGATGGATTGTCGCCAGTTTAATGGAACTCCCCCCCCCACCCTCTCATACAAATCAAACGCAGCGTGTAATCTAATTACCAACCAGCAATTACATCATGACGTTCAACGATTCTGAGAAAACGAGCATTATGCAATCAAAAATGATCAATCAGAACTTGATTCACGCAACGTGTGTGAGCAGCACTTTCTGTCAACGACTAAACGTGACCCTGAAGGATTATTCATTGCGACAATTCCCTATAAGGACGAGGTCAATGCACTCGAAAAATCTCTGAAAATGACGGAAAAACGGTTACTTGAGATTGAACACAAGAGAAAGAAATTTCCTGAGTTAAATGATAAGTGCATTGAGTTTATGAGCAATCATCAACCAACGGCCATGCCACGCTGAAAAAACCAGTTCTCGTCAGATCACTGAAGTTAAGCAGCGTTGGGCGCGGTTAGTACTTGGATGGGTCACCATTCGAGAATACTGTGTGCTGTTGGCATATTATGGGTGTGGTGAGCCCAAACTTGTAGTAGTTATTTACTGCAAGAAAACTATCCACCTAGAAACACTACCCGAATCGGGTAGTGTCACGCCTACCCTGAAAGGGAAATGGCTTAATGGTATACATACATCATACATTAAAATAAACAACATATGGTCTAAATTCCTGAGGAAGAAGTACATATCGATGGACTCGTTGTTTATCTGCCTCACTATACGCTATTTAAAGAAGGCCGCACTACTAATAAGTTTCGCGTTGTCTCCGAACTGACAGTTATCATCTTATTGTTTTCGTTACGTACGAGAACCCACGAGGCCCCCGAAAAGAACCGGAGTACACGGCATCGAAAGCCGAGAAAATGGAGAGGTTTATTGGTGCATCACAGATGGCAAGAGAGTCAAGGTGCATGCCTCTCAACTACTACCAGCATCACAAGGAATTTGCAATGATATTCAGACACAGGAAGAAGCGAGGGACGATGACCAGGCACCGGAGAACGGAGCGGAGAGCAGCCAAGTTCGCACACACACCGAGAAAATGACAAACAGTCAGTCTCACACCAAGAATACGACGAACAGTTGACGTCACAGAGCCACGCTGGAATACGGGCAGCTTCTCACCATGAGAGCAGCCCACAACCGGTTTTACACCGAGGCAACAGCACACGCACAGGCTTACACTACAACACCGGCATACTAGGGCCTCCTCAACGCAGAAGTGGCTCACCACTGGTTCCCAACCACAAAGATGATGCGCAACCACGTAGTCAATCGAGCTAGGGTGTACAACCGTACTCAGAATATAGCGACGGCGAACAGCCGAGCTTTACGTATGAAGACGGACTACGGAAGTTAGGTTATAACTATTTCATTTCTAGTAGTATATTATCTAGTAGTATACTTTCAGTAGTATAATGATTATATGTATAATTTAACTTTAGGATAGCCCCAAAAATTATCGAATTATATATTTTAGTTTAGTCCTTGTGACTCCGACGCGTCGCTCTCACTCTCAGCCCTAGCAAGCACGTTACTTACTTCCCACCTCTCCCCTTAGCTATTAGTCGCCCTGGCCCGGAAAAACAGGGGAAAGTGCAAAAGGCACCAGGAGAGAGGAGGCTCAGTAACTCCGCTCACACTCACGCTTCTACACCCTTCCGATAGTACCAGCTTAACGAGCTAGAAAAAGAGAGAGACTCAGACAAGAGTGACAGGGAGGGAGCCCTGAGCAGCCCTTGCAAACGCAAAGAGTGGAGAGGGAGGCCCGTTCCCAAAACTCTATAGAAAAAAAACAAGGTCCCTCTTCTCCTTAGGCGCGGCTTTTCCTTTAAAAAGGGCCATGTGATAGCAAGGAGTCATTAACACCTTGTCCACGACAACGACTCGTCTTGTAAATTCTCTATTGCCAAAAAATAAAGTTCTGTTAGCCGCCAAGAAGAGACGCAGCCATAGGCGCTGTAGAGTATATCACGCCGCTGAAGCTAATGAAGGGTTCGCACAACCAGAGGCTGCGACGACAGCGGACGTAACTCTGACCAAACCATCCCTACTCGCCACCTCAACACCGAGCCTGCTGCGCCAGCTTCACGCCGCACTACAGCCCTGCAACGTACGTTCCGGTGACAATCACTAAATCATACGACTGGCTGTAACGAGGGTTCGGAGATCTACGCTTCGATGTATTGGAAACAGAGTACCATCCAACGTCGCTGCAGCCCCGGCTCGTCTAGGACTGAGACACGACGAAAGCCGCCCAACCAGCTCCAGTACAGACATCGCAGCCGAAAGAGTCGCCCCCTGTCTGCCACCCGCCTGCGAAGAGATATTGGCGGCGCAACTTGCCGTCTTAGATAGTGAGTGGGAGGCCCTTAATATAGGTCTGGGCTCTCCAATTGTGCAACCAACCGCACCGCGCGCACAGGAGCTTAAATCCGAGCCCCGCAGGATCCTCCGGGAGAACTTTGTTTCGGCACGGCGACATGACTAGCCGGAGACACCACCCTGCTCCGACCGCGCCAAATCTTAGCCCTGCTGATAGGCAGGCCGAGGTGGCACCGCACCGACCTCTCGTCGTGTCCCGACGACTGCTGCAAGACCAGCCACTACGAGACGATTGCCGCGCCCCCCGCACAACTGCCCAGTTACTGCCTGGTTCCACGATTCCACCAGTAAACCCTAACCGCGCCGCACGGCCTTCAAGGCCAGTCAACAAACCCTCGTATGCAGTCCTCCCGCACACAGGAAAGCCCCACAAAAGAAAACAAGAACCACCAAAAGCACTCGGTGCACTCGCGTGAAGTTAAGCCAGTTACATAGTTTTTCTAATTATATTGGACCAATGGACGCATAATAGCGCTGGATTAATTCGATAAAATCCAAGGAAGCCAAGCGGGTTTATTTACATACAAAAAACTCGACAAACTCGACCTTTTTCAGTTGAAGGTACACTCATATTTTTCGGCAGCAACCCATTTTTGGATTTGCTTTCTGCGTTTATGGAACAATTAGCCGTTTTTTAAGCGTACATCGTATAGTAAATGTAAAGAATTCAAAGCAGTTGAAAAACTTGAAAAGCATTTCACAAAATTTCACTTTTACAGCTTTCTAAAGGATAATAATTTTACAACAGTAAACAATAGCACTTTGGGTCTGACTGATAAGACAGAAGACGCCGGCACACGGCATGTTTTCTGAGAAACAGAGATGGAGAAAGGGTGGTGTGGTTTATATTGGAGAATTTTTGAAGAAAATTCTCGAGAATCCTTCTCGCAAAATCATATCTTCACGTTGTTGGTGGAAACATAAAATATGATTGGTTGGTGGTAAATCTAGTCTTTTCTAGCGACAGAAGAGTGGATCAATCATCTTTTATTTGAAACGGAGAGACGGATTCTCGATGATATTCTCGGATGCGGGATATAACCATCAGCTGGTCCAGGGTTGCCAGACATGACGATTTATCGCCATTCTGGCGATTTCATGCGCTTGTTGGCGACCACTTTCCCAGATTTGGCTACTGGCTCCTATTATGGCGATGTTTATTTTATGTGGCGATTTTATGGCGACTAGTGAAAAATTTAATGAAAATACACTATTTCTTAATGTCTAGGAAAGCACACCCTCGGTATCTCGCCAATCAAGAGACGGCATTAGCTACGTAGTCTCGGGCGGACGGAAAGTCGTCGTAACCTGCAAGCGATTGATCAACTGTTTTGGTGCTGTGCTGTCCACCAATTACAAAGTGATATTCTTCTCCAAGTTGTAGCTTAGCGTTAAAGATTTTTCGAAGAAGGCGAAGAAAAATGGCGATTCCACTTATCTGTGCAATTATCAGACACGAGGTGGTTATCGCGATACCTTGCAATCGCAAAATTGTTTTAGATCATTGGGTTACTCATTTCACTCTTATAGTCCAAACCGAAACATCCTACACCACGAGATTGATCAACGAAATCATCAATAATTCTTAATTTATGAATGACATAAAATAATTATTATGCTAGGTTTTTATGAAGAATTGGACAGTCAATACAACACGTAATTTCATACATGAAACTTAAATTCCTGGAATGACTACATGGTGGGCACTATATTTTTAAATTGGCGCTTTTCTGACGATATTTGAATTTCTGTCGTTGGCGATATGTGGCGATTTTCAACCGCAAAAATGGCGCCTCCAGCGCTCGGTCATCTGGCAGCCCTGAGCTGGTCAGAGATCAGAACTTAGACTCAGGCTATCCGCTATCAGACTGTCAGTCATCGGCGTGCGTATACCTTTTAGTCAGCTGTTTTGATATCATTGGTATCGACAGTGTTTATAATAAACGAATACGCGGCTTTTTTTATCAACCGAAACATTGAAACGATGGATAACTCCATGTTCTATAAATTAGACGACTCTCAATGTCTTTTACTGGAATTTACCCACGAAAGAAATGAAAGTGCAGAGGGATTTCGTATTTGGCTTCTGAACGAATTAACGGACAATGATCAAGTGACCAAATTGTGATATTACAACTGGTTCAAAAATGTTAATACGGTTGCAGTTTTGTACTTCTATTTTATAGTATTTTATAATATTCTGTACTTCTGCTTTTTGAAGTTTCCGAAAGGGCTCACACATTGTCAAGACTTTTGAAGCTTGCTCAGGATAAAAATTTTCTACTTTAAATTCATGATGTTCAAGAGTCAGAGCAAGTTTCAAATAAAAAAGATTGTATTCTCTTAATCTAGTTTTAGATGCACACAAACTTCTCGGAGTGGGTGGTCGCTTGGTGAACGCTTCGGTACCGTTTGAGCAGCAGCATCCTATCATTTGGTCACCAAGCAATTCACTAACTATTCTTATAATTTCTAATGAACATTTGAAATTAATGCATTAATGCAGTAATGGCCTGTAGAAACACCATAACAAATGTCCTTCGAAAATGTATAACGTGTTTCAGGGCTCGCCATTTTGAATACTAAGTATATAATAGGAAACTTTCCAGAGGCATGAGTCAGTCCGAAACGTGCATTTTATACTTGTGGAGTTGACTACGCTGGGCCATTTTAAGTGTGTTTTGTAACTAAAGCTGTACATATTCAACTTGCTAAAGACTTGAGCACGGACGCCTTTTTGAATTGTTTACGTCGTTTTCTATCTCGCCGCGGTAAATGTCAACACATTTACTCAGACAACGGAACTAATTTTGTCGGATCGCGCAATCGATGATCGAATTAACTAGGCTACTACAGGACCGCGATTTTCCACGAAATGTAACCGATTTCACAGGACTGAATTTCCTGGCATATTATTCCTCCTAATGCGCCTCATTTCGGAGGGCTTTGGGAAAGTACTGTTAAATCTGCGAAAAAACATGTGACTCGGTTGGTAGGAGGAACGCGACTCACGTATGAGGAATTATACACAGTCTCCACACAAGTCGAGGCTTGCCTAAACTCACATCTCCTGACTACAATTCCGAATTTTTCTAACGATCTGATTCCTTTGATACCTAGCCACTATCTAATTGGAGATTTATTGACTGCGGTACCGCATCCAAATTTGCTAGATGTTCGAGAATATTGACTTAATCGTTGCGAACATCTGCAGCAAATATTTCAGCATTTTTGACGGCATTGGCAGAAAGAATATCTCAGTCAACTCCAGCAGCTTAATAAATAGTTTCAATGAAAGACCAATCTTCTCATTCCAGGAGCCATGGCAATCATTCGTGACGACATCTGCCACCAATGAATTGGTGACTTGTTCGCATCACTGAAGGCCACCCAGGACGAGACAATGTAACCCGAGTAGTTACATTGCACCTAGCTGATTCTATGATGAAACGAGCGGCTTCGAAAATATACGTGTTGCATACAGGTTATGATTTCAGAAATTCAGCACCTACTTGATAAAATATGATTACTCTATTTCTACCTACTAATTAATCCATTTATACGTTTTCCTAGTTTTTCTTATGATTGTACTTCCTTCTTTATTGAATATTTCATTTTATTGTATTTTATGCACTTTATAGAATTTAGCATCAACGTATGTTCTATACTTTCAAGTTGGCGTTTCTCAATATTGAACTTTATATTTTATATTTTTCAAATGTTAAAGAAAACAATCTTCAGCTGTATATATGTATTCTACTTTGTTTATGGTCTACGAATTTTAATATTTATCTCTTTATTGTTGAAAGACATTCTTTCAAATGGACCGCATGATTAGATTTCTATAATACTGAACAGATTTTAAAGATTTTCCAGGATTTTCACTTTCTAATTTCTCACGCCGAAGTCTATCAAATGGTCAAACAAATTGGGCGACGTTGTTCCTTCCAGCCAGGCTGCAGAGCACGAGGTACGTTCTTCTGAAAAGGCTAAATTGGCCCTCATACTTTTCGTGACATTGGAAAGGGCTCGGCTCGAGCCTGGACCTAACAGGAAATCGGCATCTGGCGGACATCCTCGCCTAGCCAAAGCTCGACGTTGCCAGAATTTTGATAATATTACGTTTTCTAGCAAATTTCCCTTCTTGGCAACGTCGGGAAAGGCCCAAATGCAGGGTTCGTAACTTTGATCTTTGCTGAGGAGGCTGGAGTCAATATTGTGCAAGATGCAATCGACTGATTCAAACTCAATAACTGGTAGATTTTGAGAGCCGACGAGGGACTTTCCTATCGGGCCTGTGTAAGATTTTAGCCCGGATTTACGAGCATCTAACGCTCCAAAAAGAGAGAGAGCGGGAGCTCATTGAAGTGTAATAGGCAAATTGACCATTGCACTGCTCTTTTTAAGTGTACCTCTATTTAAATGAATAATCCCACCGTTCCAGCCGGTGTTGGTCACTGTTCCGTCGCACCCAAGCACGTCTACAACACGTAGAGATACAGGAGTTCATGTTTGGAAGACCCTGGCCCCCGGAATGACGTACAACGTCTCATCTTTGCTCCCCACCGGGGAGCGTTATATACAATTACGCCCTTTTCAGGAGACACCTTAGGCATTATTATAGTGACGGCGTCAACTTCGTCCTCCTGAACCTGATTTGTGCGGGTGCTGACTTCCTGATGCCTGTGTAGCTGTTTCTCCTCTCTCGAGCCTTTTTGGTAAGTATTGCCATATTTTTTCGGTCTAGCTCCGCTATTGCACCCCTCTTTCGTTTCTTTGGTCATACATAAATTGCAACTATATGTTTGGTATTTTCTTACACTTTTCACAGGAACATTTGCAGACAATAGGTTCAGCACAGGTGCAAGAGAGGACAGGCTTCACAGGATCTGAGCTTCTAATGCAAGCAGGCAACTTTTCCGTGCTATTACGTTTTCAATTTGGAAAATTCATTTAAAACGACCCACTTCAATTCTGGTCACTATAATGGTCCAAAAATGCATTAAAATTTTTTTTTTCGAATTTTTATGCATATCGCCCGGAAATATGTTCGAATCCACGCAGCAATAAATTCATTTTTTTTTTGTTTTGGAAAAAATGATATTTAGAGTGGCGCAAGCCCTGTCACGTACGAACTAATTAAATTGTGTACCCATTTTAAAATCTCCAGGTATAAGCTGCCTGGAATTCCATTGAATATAAAATTTAAATCGGAGAGAAAAGTTTGTATTAATACTGCACGTTGGGGGGAGGCTTCCCCTAAACTGAAGAAAGGCGAGAGACTCGTCTTCCTTTTATTTTTGTTGTGGGTTGGTACCGCCAACGGCGATACCACGCTGAAAACACCAGTTCTCGTAAGATCACTGAAGTTAAGCATTGTTGGGCGCGGTTAGTACTTGGATGGGTGACCGTTCAGGAAATTCTGCGTGCTGTTGGCCCGTCGTGGGTCTGGTGGGCCCACATTGGTAGTAAATATCCACCTAGAAACACTACCCGAATCGGGTAGTGAGGCAATGAACTTTCGAGTTCGAACTGCTAATCTATGTATGTATGTATGTTTGTGGGTTGGTACCCCTACTCTCGACCGAGAGTCGTTGTCCTGTAAATCTCACTTAAATAAGACAACGTGAGGGAGCATCCATAAATTACGTAACGCTTTTAAGGGTGGGTGGGTCAGAGAGCCGATGTTATGCTAGTGTTACTCCGGATAGGGTGATCTTTTGGCAAAACGTTACGTAACGCTAAAAAAATTACGTTTTATCTTTGATTTTCCCAGAAGTAAATTTCTTTCCATTTACTTTCGTTACTCTCTGTCCGTGACTCATGACTAGTGATGGACGCTGTTCGGTATTTCACAGTCATGACCAATCCTGACCGGTCATGACGGTAAATGTTGGTAAAGCGCGGTCAGACCCAAATATTTCCACCAGAAATGGTTTTTTTATAGAGAAAAGTGATTTAGTTGTTAGGACATACCCTATACTAAACTTGTACAAAAAGTTTTTCGGTTCTAAATGTTCCAGTTATTCTCAAAGGAATAAAAATTCGAAAAAGCTGAGCATAGCAGACGACATTTTTGACAGTTTCGCGCGAGTTTCGAGGAGAATTTGAAAATGACACTTTACAAATTTACAGGCTTCCGTTTCCAGTACCGAATGGTAAAGTACGCGTGGTTTTTTGTGCTATCTTTTTTGGTTTGAGCGACGAGTTTGCAGTTGTGATTGAGGCGAAAGGTGGTAAGGGAGGTCAGTGAAGTGAAGGGGTTGTGTGGAAGTGTGGGGAGGCTGTTTTGTAGGGTTAAAAGGGTTAGGAGGAAAGTTAAAAGTGATAATTTGGAGGTTAGTTGTCGAGGACGGAAAAGTGAGAGAGAAGATAGGGGACAGCAGATCGATAAAACAGGCCAGCATGTTTGTCACGAGGAGTCCAGTGGGCCCCGGTAGAGGGCAGCAGCAGGTTGAAAACAACCCCGGTACTGATGATCTCA
Organism: Andricus curvator; assembly: GCA_932195095.1. Lineage (NCBI taxonomy): Eukaryota > Metazoa > Arthropoda > Insecta > Hymenoptera > Cynipidae > Andricus > Andricus curvator. Next base: position 21,396 of record CAKNYM010049269.1, on the reverse strand, counting down.
CTGTGACCGGCAAAACAGGGAGGGGTAAGGGTGATGCCGGTGATAGCGATGATGGCGAGTATGCTACGCCAGGGTACTTCAGGTGGGGAGAGAAGGAAGGGGAACTAGCTGACAGGAAGACTCGAGGTAGGCCGTCAAATCGGGAACTCCTTAATAGATCCAGAGCTAGCAGTTTAGGATCGAGACAACTTTTTGATAAATGGAGACAGGGGGGAGGGTTTGCGGATAAAAGCGATGAGGGGGAGAAGACGGAAGACAGTAAAAGATCAAGGGAAGAAGAAGAGGGGTATGAGCAGGGAGATGAAAAGTTGCGGAAAAAGATAAAAAAGAAGTCTCCAACGGAGAGGAATAAAGCAATAAGGAAAGTCGATCTAGAGAGCCTGGAAAATCTAATTAAGGGTTTTAGAGAGGAAACGAACCGAAGTCTGAATGGCATGCAAAAGCGAGGGGAGGAGGTTTGGGAAGAAATGAGGAAAGTTAGAGAGAAGTGGGAAGAATGGGATCTGGTGTGGCGGCAAGAAAAAGATAAAGTTTGGAAGCAGTTGGAGGATATTGCGAAAAATCAAAGGATAAGTGAGAAAGAGAGAAAATCGGATATGGAGAAATTGGCAGAAAGAGTGAGAAAGCTAGAGTGTAAGACTGAGGATATAAAGAAAGGGAATGAAGGGGTAAGAGAAGGAGAGAGTATAAAAGAAAAGAATGAGAACGTTATCCTAGAAAATGTGAGAATGAAATCAAGATTGAGAGAGTTGGAAAGAAAAATGGAAGTAGAAGAGAAGACAAAACGGAGTAGCAATATAGTGATTAGAGGAATGAAAGTGGATAGTGAATCAGGAAGAGAAGAAGTGGAAAAGTTGATGGGTGAAATTGGGGCAAAAGTGCACGTGGAAGAGGTAAATGGAGTCGGAAGGAAGATGGAAGGTAAATCGCGCATGTTTATAGTGAAAGTGAGAAATGAGGAAGAAAAAGTTGATATCTTGAGAAAGAAGAAAGCTCTAAAGGGAAGGGAAGAAAGGATAGAGGAGGATTTGACGTGGAATGAAAGAAGAAGAAAGTGGATGATGAAACAGAAAGCATGGAGTGAAAGAGTGAAAGGGAACACGGTATGGATAGGGAAAGACAGAATGTGGATAAATGGGAATGTGTGGATATGGGATGATGAGGAAGATAAATTGAGTGAAGTGTGTAGGGAAGGCCCATGGCGACGAGGGCAAAAAGTGGAGACTAAGGATATAAGGGAGGAGGTAATGGGAACAGTAGAGTTTGAAAGGAAAGAAGGAGGAGAAAACGGAGCGACGGGGTTTCCACAAAAGTAGGGAGGGGATATAAGGACGAAAAAAGGGAGAAAGGAAGGAAGAAAGAAGTGAGAGTAGCGTTTTGGAACGTATCAGGACTAATGAATAAAGATGAAGGATTCTGGGAAGAGTTGAAGAAATGGGATGTAGTGATGTTGAGTGAAACCTGGGTAGATGAGAAGGAGTGGAAGAGAGTGAAGAGGAAGTTACCCAAGGGATATATTTGGCAGATGCAAGGGGCAAAGAAAGATAAGGTGAAGGGAAGAAAGAAAGGGGGTATGGTGTCAGGAGTGAGGAAGGAATTGGTGGGAGAATAGAGAATAGAAATGGGATTTGAGGAAACTGATGGAGTTATAACGAGAATGGTGAAGATAGGAAAAAGAAAAGTGAGGATAGTTTGCGTTTATAGGAGAAGGGGAGAAGAAGAAGGTTGGAGTGTGATTAGGAAATGGGTGGCGAAAAAGGATGACGAATTAGTGTTGATAGGAGGTGATCTGAATGCGTGGACGGGGGAACAGGGAGGGGAAATATGGGATGAAGAGTGTGAGACTTTCAGGAGAAAATCGAAACACAAACAGGTGGACCAGGAGGGTAAGACTATGTTGGAAATCCTGGGAGAAACAGGGTGGTTTATTTGTAATGGGAACTCGGAAGGGGATGAGGAAGGCGAGATTACGTTTGCAGGGAAAGGGGAAACAGTGATTGACTACATTCTGGCCGAGGAAAGGATAAGGAGGCTGTTAAAAAGAATGGAAGTAGGGAACGAAATAGGGTCAGAACACTTCCCGGTCATTGCAACGTTGAAATGCGGGAATTGGAGAAGAGAGGGAAGGAAGAAGGAGGGAGCGACACGGAAAAAAGCAAAGATGGGTAAATGGGGAGTTGATAAGCTGAGAGAATATACGGAAAGAATGGAAGAAGAGAATGGTTTGATTGAAGATGGGGGAGGTGTGGATGTGATGTTGTGTAAGATGAGGGGAAGGGTAGAGAAGATAGTGGAAGAAATTAGGCCAAGTGAGGAAGAAAGAAGGGAGAAGAGAGGATGGTGGGATGCGGAATGTGTAGAGAGTAAAGAGCGCATAAAGCTATCATTAAAGAATTGGAGAAAAGGAGAGATAGACAAAAAGGAGTATAATAAAAGAAAAAGGGAACACGAGAAATTACTGGATGTCAAACGACAGGAGGAGAAGGTAAGGTACATGGAGGAGGTAGAAAAAGCAATAAAGGAAGGAAGAGAATGGGAGGTGATCAATAGAGAAAGAAGTGAATGGAAAGGAATCAATGAAGAGATAAGTATGGATGAATGGACGGCATATTTCAAGAAATTGCTAGGAGGGGTGGATAGCAAGGTGAGGGGGGATGGTAGAAAGATCAAGGAGGGAGGAATAGAAGGTGGGAATGAGTTGACCAGAGAGGAGGTGAATCAAGCAATTGAGAAGTTAAAAAGAAATAAGGCGACAGGAGAGGATGGGATGGAAAATGAAGCGTTGAAATTTGGCGGAAGAAGGGTTAGAGAAGAGATTTGGGAAGTATGTAATAGAGTATGGAGAGGCGAAGGATGGCCGAAGGAGTGGAGAACAGGTTTGGTAGTTCCTTTATTAAAGAAAGGAGGGGGGCAAAAAGTGGAAGATTATAGAGGAATCACTCTCATGCCAGTAACGTATAAGATTTACGCGGAGGTGCTTAGGAAGAGATTAGAAGAACAGGTAGAGGAGAAAGAAAGTATTCCACACAATCAAACAGGATTCAGAAAGGGGATGGGGACAGTGGATAACATTTTCGTACTAAATTATTTAGTTAACAGGAACCTGGGACTGAAAAAAGGAAAACTAGTCGCACTTTTTGTAGATTTTAAGGCAGCTTTCGACTCGGTGAATAGAAAAGTTTTGTGGAAGGCAATGAAAGAAAGGGAGGTGGACGAAGATCTGATTAAGAGGATAAAAGAGGTCTTTACGGAGACAAAGACAAGGGTGAGAATAGGGGAACAGAAAGGAGAGGAATTTTGGACAGGGAGGGGTCTTAGGCAGGGGTGCCCGCTAAGCCCGTTGTTGTTCAGCATCTTGTTAGCAGACCTAGAAAAGAAAATGGGAAGGAAAGGTAAAGGGGGTATTGTCCTAGGAAATAAGAGAATATACTCGTTAGCGTACGCGGACGATGTGGTGCTTCTGGCAGAGAATGAAAGTGGAATGAACTTGCTAATGAAAGGATTCGAAGAGTACGTGAGAGAGAAAGACCTGACAATTAATGTGACAAAGACAAAGATAGTATGTTTCAGGAAGAGAAAGAATGAAGTAAAGTATGGATGGAAGATAAATGGGGAAATGGTGGAAATGGTAGAGGAATTTTGTTATTTAGGATTCTGGTTCGAAGCGGGAGGTGGAAACGATCTGCAAGTGAAAAAAAGGATGGAAAGTGCGAGTAAGGTGATGGGTCAAGTGTGGGGGATTGGAAAAAGAAGATTCAAAGAGGACTGGAAGATGAAAGTATGGCTGTTTGACTCACTGGTATGGTCTGTGATGTGTTATGGAGTGGAGATTTGGGGATGGAAGGAGTACAAAAAAGTAGAAAACATGCAAGAGAGATTTCTGAGATGGGTTATGGGAGTGAGTTGGACCTGCCCAGGTTATATGTTGAGAGAAGAAACAGGAAGAGAGAAATTGGTGATAAGGCAGAGGAAAAGGGTATGGAATTTCGAAGAGAAACTTAAGAGTGGTAAGGGTAGCAAAGTTGCACAAGCATGCCTGCAGGAAATATTAGATAGAGAGAGGAGAGGAAACACGGGACATTCAAGATGGGAGGAGGAGAGATGGAAAGTGAGAAGAGAATGGAGAATGTGTGACGAGGGGAGGGAGTGGCAGGTAGTAGAGGGGGAAATGAGTAAGAAGCAGGAAGAGCAGAGGTGGGAAAAGATTATAGAGTCAAAATATAATAAATGGTATAGATTCATCAAGATGGAAGGGGTCCCAGAATATTTAGGGAAATTGAAAAAGGAGAGCAGGTGGTCCAGAATGATACGCTTCAGAATGGGAGAAGGTATGAATGAGTGTAAATATTGGATGAGTGAAGAAATGAAAATGTGTAGGGTATGTGGGTATGAAAGGGAATCTTACTCTTGGTTAAACATGTTCAGAAGAGTTGCTTCTGAAGCTCCCACTTTGTCTCCGGGTTTCAAGATGTGCACGTCATTGATGATTTCAATCGTTCCCTTGGAAATCTTGGTGGGGATGCTCAAAGCCTGGAAGAAAGAAGTCTTTTCTGGTCCCAATCCGGTGTTTTGGGCAGGGATGATGACACTCAATGGAGCAATAGCTCCAGCCCTAGCAGGACAAGGGGAAAAGTGGATGAAGAGCTTAGAAGAGAAAAGGGAAGAGAGAATGCATGGGGAAGGTGAAAACCAAAATTGAAATATGGATAAGGAAAATTAGTGTTGCGTGTCTTTGAAAAGCTTGAAGAATAATGGTAAGAGGAAACCGAAGCCCTGGAAGGTCTCGCGCACTTGTTAGATAATAGTTATTAGCTAGTAAGATAATAGTTAAGAACTTGTAAATAATAAGAAGGCGAAGCGACTATAGGTTAAGATAACCATAAGGCATAGAGGATAAGAGAAATTGTAAAAGATGTAAAGGGAACGGAGCTCTCAAACCCGTAAAAGGGAGAGTAATAAAATACTACTACTACTACTACTACTTTACAAATTTACAAATTACATTGAAAATCTGTTGCATTTACTGAGCAATATTTCTAAAATAATATTTAGTAGTATGCTAAGTTATTTTGAATATCATTTCAATAAATATGACACTTAAATATTAAGTTAAGTACTTTGTATCGTATAGGTTATATTCCCTAAATGAAAATATTGTTTTTTGTCTCTAAATAAAATAACATTGATATCTAATTATTATGAATTTAGATTTATGAGTAATTTGTGTAAATAATTTATTATTTGTTATTATTTATATGTGACGAAATTCAATAAGGCAATTATTATAATTAAAAATGGTAACAATGACAATACAAATAATAACAAATAATACATTATTTACACAAATTACTCATAACTCTAAATTCATAATAATTATTTATCAATTTTATGTTATTTAAAGACAAAAAAACAGTATTTTCATTCAGGGAATATAACCTATACGATACACAGTACTTAACCTAATGTATAAGTGTCATATTTATTGAAATGATATTCAAAATAACTGAGGACACTACTAAATATTATTAGCATGAGGAAAACGGTTGTTTTTTATTTTAATAAATGATTGAAGCAATAAAAGTTTGGTATAGATATCAAAAAAATTTAAAAGCGTTACGTTATGCTGTGGAGAGGGTGGGGTGGTAGTCAAGTGTTACGGTCCTGTTACAGAGGACTGGGTGGGTCACGAAAATTTTAAATTTAGCGTTACGTAATTTATGGATGCTCCCTGACTGGTGAAGCCAAAAAGTATACTATATATTTTGCCTCATCGAAAATTGTATATTTTGGTTTCCAAATTTGTCCTTTACAAATGGGAATCCCTAAAACTAACAATGAAAAAAATAATCGAAACGATACATTGCTTACCGTTCGTTACGTCTTAAGTCTACCGCCGGAGAATAGAAAAGCGATATAAAGGGGAACGAACGTGTCCTTTGATTTTCCCGTCTCGGGCGGGCAAGAATAAAAAAAAATCACGTTAATTATCTATTGATAATTAACTCTAGTCTTTTTCCTGCGTTCGCGCTCATGCACAGATCACGCGCGAACACCTGTCACTTTTCCAAATACTCTTTTACGAGAAATAGATAATATATCTATTTCCCATGAAAGGGAATTATAGTATTTACGAAAAGAACACTCCTTTTCGTTTTGAGATTCGAAAAAGGTTGATTCCTTCTGGACTAATCTCAATTTCTTTTTTACACAGGCCGGAAAGGAAGCGACGAACAACGACACTGCCGTTACGGGCCTGCCTCCCGTCGGACGGAGTTTTGATTTAGTTCTTTCTTGTACCGAAAAGAAGAAGAATTTTCTTTGACCCGGAAAGAAGCTTCGCGACTTATGGGCTAGATTTTTCAATGACAGAAAATTACTTTGATTAATTTAATTCCGACTCAGACGGACAAAACTCTGGGTAGTTCCGGCTCGTGCCAGGTTGCCCAAGTTACTGCGTTGATGAGTTTTGAGCGATATACCTCAACGTTTATATGATAGGGATACATTAAGGAGGGATTTTTACTGATTGGAAAAATGTGGATAAAGGTGAAAGGAAAATTCCGTGAGACTTGAAGCGGCGTTTGCACGAACTCATAACGCCAACAAATCGCGTGCAACCTGTCATGCTGCTGTAGTCCGAGCGGTGACGCACACAAATACGTCGCTACTTACACTAGTTCGCGACGCACTTGAGTAAGTGCTGCCACGACCGTAGCAACACGGAAGGTTGCACGAGATTGGTTGGCGTTATGTGTTCGTGCACGGACGATACGTCCGTGAGACGTCTCCAGCGCACTGCAACGGATTTTCTTGTGCGAACACCTTCAAGTCGATCAGCGGAGAGCGTAAGGCGAGCATCGTATACACGCCGCTGCGGTATTTCGTTAGGGGCATACTTATAATCATGGGGGTAGCTTATAGAACTACCCCGACCTTTAACCTATACGTACCTTAGAGAGGGAGGGGGCGTTGGTCCTGAAGGGCATTTGCGTTTTTAGTTTTCAAATCTTCCCCAAAGTGAAAGAGAGTTATTTAATATTTTAAATTATAATTCTTCATTCTCGAGATCAACTCGCAGGCTAGGTCCTCGGGAGCTTGGAATGCTGCGTCAGCATGATAGCAAAAAGCTCTCGGGTTACGAGCGATACAAAGTTTTCCTTTCATTCACTGCGTTTGAATTAACATGGCATGAAATAATATTTCATGCTACATTAATTCAAGAGAGAAGGAAAACTATACATAGCTATGTAGATTGGTTCGTAACAAGCCCCATGAAGTTTAACACGTATTTCCCATAAGAAAGAAGAACGTTTTTTTTTTAAATTTCATTCAGAATCGTCAATATTGGGCGAATCGAGTTGAAACTCATCATTTCTCTTCATAATTAGCCATAGAATATTAAAAAAAGATTACTTTTTAAATATTACCCTTATAAGTCTGTTTGATAGAGTTTAAAAAAAACATAAGTGAAAAAATGGGTTTTGCTAGTTTTTGGCGCTAATTATGATTTTTTGAGGTTTTTTTATGCAAATTGTTTCTAATGCATAAAATTCTACTTTATAATGATAATTAGATATTGACATAAATTGCTTAAATAATTTGTTATCGTTTTCAGTAAGTTTCTCTTAGAATAGAGATAGAAAGTCGCGGTTTTTTCAAAAAAATTCCACTTTTTGTCCCATTTTCAATTAGATTGAGGTGATAGTTAAGTAATGTTAAGAATCCTAATTGGTTAAACAATTTCGTATTACGGTTAATGATATTGTCTTTGAATAATGCTCGAAATTGAGGTTTTTTCTGAAATTGTTGACTTCTTGTCCACTTTTTACCCAGTGAGGTACTAAGTAATGCAAGTTTACAAAAATAGTTTTTTAAGCAATTTTATATTGTTTATAACTATCTTCTCTTAGATAAGTGCTAGAAGGTTGCGGTTTTTTCTGAAATGTTGAACTTTGATTTGCCATCTTAATTATGCATGAATAATAAATAAAAATTAGAGTGTGCATACACTTTTCTAAAATAAAACAGACATTTAAAATATTCTTTAAATTTTCTATATGGATCATATTAAATGTAAATTTTTCTTGAAGTAGTCACTGAGAGCCTTTTTGTTCAAATTAATGTTAATATTTGATATTTGTTCTCACCTTGCATGAACAAAGTTCCCACCTCACTAAGTGAAAAGTTGACAAAAAGGTTAAAAATTCAGAAAAACCGCAACCTTCTAGCAATTATCTAAGCAAAGAGTGCACCTGTTTTTTATTTCAATTAAAAATTCTTTTAATTCAAATATCAGTTATTGTTTTTGCAATACGTTCCGTGATTCATTTTTTGTTGTTGAAGATTCATAGTTTTTGTTGAAAATTCATCTTTTTGGTTGATCATGTGATTATTAAGTTAAAAATTTGTCTCCTTTGGTAAATATTTAATATTTGTTGTTTAAAAATGCAACTGATTTATATTTATTAAAAATAAATATTGCAGGTATATTTTTACTAGTCCTCATGGTCAGGACTTTCAGGATCAAAATAAGGTAATTATTTTCTATTATATTGGAATTATGATTAATTTTTTGGTTGAACGTGAATTAACATTTTTTGTAGAAAAATATCTTTATTTTTAAAAAATGAATCTGTTATGGCGAACATTTGTTTCCTTAAGTTGAAAATGTTAGTATTTTCATAGAAAGTATAATTATTGATTTAATAATTAACTTTTATGTTAAGAAATCATATTTTTAGGTTAGGAAGTCTTTTTCTTATCTAAAAATGCAACTGTTTTTTTTAATCAGTGTTTTCGTTTTAAAAATGTAATTATTCAGTTGAATCATATGTATGGCTTAAAAATTAAACTGTTTTGTTGAAACTTTGTCTTGTTGGTTTAAAAATTCGTCTTTTTGGGTTGAAAATTTAATTATTCGATTAGGAATTAATTTATTTGTTGTAAATTTATATTTTGTTATTGGAAATTCAACTTTTTTTTAGGAAGTCGTCTGTGTGGCTTAAAAATTAAATTGGTTTGTTGACTGTTCTTTTTGGGGTAAAAATTCTATTATTTTTATAAAAAATTAAACCATTTGGTTGGAAATTAACTTTTTTGTTGACAATCTATGTTTTCAGGTTCAAAATTTAACTTTTTTGTTTAAAATTCATATTTTCAATTTAAAAATTCAACTGTTTTGTGTAAAATTGTTCTTTTTGGGTTGAACATGCAGCTGTTTGGTTGACTCATATTTTTGGCCTAACAATTAAATTTTTTAGTTGAAACTTTGTCTTTTTGGCTTAAAAATTCGTTTTTTTGGGTTGAAAGTTCAACAATTTGGTTGGAAACTACTTTTTTTGTTGAAAAATTGTATTTTCGGGTTGAAAACTCAACTCGTCTGTAGAAAATTGTTTCTGTGGTTTAAAAATTCAACTGTTTTATTGAAAGTTTATCTTCTTGGGTTTAAAATTCTATTATTTTCAAAAATCATTCAACTATTTATTTGCAAATTAACTTTTTTCCTAAAAATTCTTATTTTTGGGTGAAATTAAATTCAACTTTATGGTAGAAAATTGGTCTTGTTGGCTTAAAAATTCAACTGGCTTCTTGCAAGTTTGTCTTTTTCGTTTGAAAATTCGTTTTTTTTTTTGGTTGACAATTCGTATTTTCGGGTTTAAAAATTCCAATATTTTATTGATTTTTTTTACAAAGACGTCTCTTTCGAATTAAAAATTCAACTGTTTTTTAAATAATTTGTCTTTTTGGTTTGGAAATTGAATTATTTTTCAGTGAAGTTTAGTTTATTTTTTTTAAAGTTCGCCCATTTGATTGAAAATTCATCTTTATAGGTTGAAGATTTAAATATTTGGTTTAAAATTCGTCTTCTTTGATTCAAAATTCTTTCGCTCGAAATTTATCTTTTATGATAGAAAAATAATTTTTTTCGGTTGATAATTTAATTATTTTGTTGAAAAGTCATATATTTCGACTTAAAATCCTAAGCATTTTATGTTAATTTCAATATGTTATCAATGCATTAATTTTATTTAAAAGAATGTATTGCTTTACAATTTATATTCATTAAAAATAAATATTGCAGGTACAAGTAGCAGACTTAGACCGATCTAGGTTTCACATGGCGGCCTCTAGTTCTTGTGGTGGGGGTTTTCAGGAACCGAGTAAGGTAATTATTTTTTATTATACTGGAATGATGGTTAATTTTTTAGCTGAAAGTAAATTTAACTTTTTTTGTAGTCTATTTAAAAAAAATGTAATTGTTATGTTGAAAATGGGTTTCTTCAAGTTGGAAATGTTATTATGTTTATAGAGAGTTTAATTATTTGATTAAAAATTTACTTTCCTATCTTTGAAAGTTGGTATTCGTCGTTTAGTTACCGTTACCGTTACTTAGTTAACCATAAGGCGCTCTCATCGACCATGGGCGATCTGTGTTTATTTGAACTCGAGATGTTTGTTTTCATAAGAAGCTTAGTGGAAGAATATGCATTTATACTTCGGTATATATCGATTCCTTTCACGCATTTTTTAAAAAGAAGGCTTTTAATTAACATTTTTAATATTTTCTTCGTATTTTGAAAGATTCATTTTCGATTTAACGCTTTTGTCATAGTTCATTTATATTTCAAAATGTTTGAAACTTTCGAAATTTTGAGTACCATTTATTTTTTTATTGTGTTTGGATTTTTTATGATAAATTTTGTTAATTTTTTATTTAAAAACCAACTTTACATTTTTGTTTAACTTTTCAGAAGGACCTTGGCCTTTTTTCAACGAATAGGATAAATTAGTTTAGGGTATCAAGAAAGAATGTATTTCCAATAATTCGTTTCTACGATAGCTTGCAAATATAAAATAATAATTATTAATTATTTTAACAATTTTCATAAACATATTTAGAGTTTGGCTATTTTTCAAGGAATAGGTACAGTTTGTTTACAAAGTCAACTACGAATTTCTTTCTGATGACACTTTTCTATGTTGCTTCGTAAATTTACAATAATTATTAATAATTCAAACAATTTGCATAAACAACTTCAGAGTTTGGCTATTTTTCAACGAATAGGCTAAATTTCTGTTAAAATATTCACTAAGAATATCCTTCCGATGACTCTGTTCTATGAAGCTTTGCAAATTTACAATAATTATTAATTATGTAAACAGTTTTCATAAAAATATTTAGGGTTTGGGTATTTTTTAAGGAATAGGCACAATTTTTTTACGGAATCAACTGAGAATATCTTTCCGATAACTCTTTTCTATGTTGCTTTATAAATTTACAAGAATTATTAATTATTTAAACAATTTTGATTGAAAAATTAAGAGTTTGGCTATTTCTCAACGAATAGGCTCAATTTTGTACAGAATTAAGTAAGAATATCTTTCAGATTACTTTTTTCTATGATGTTAAGAAAAGTCTTTCTGATGACTATTTTCTAAGTTGCTTATGTAAATTCACAAGAACGATTAATTTTTTTAACAATTTCTATAAACGAATAAGCTCAATTTGTTTACTGAATCAACTAAGAATGTCTTTCCGATGACTCTTTTCTATGTTGCTTTGTCAATTTACAAGAATTAATAATAATTTAAACAATTTTGATACAGAAATTTAAAGTTTGGCTATTTTTTAACAAATATGCTAAATTTTTTTACACAATTAGCTGAGAATGTCTTTCCAATTACTTTTTTGTATGATGATTTGCAAATTTTCAAAAATTATTAATTATTTAAACAATTTTCATAAACAAATTAAGAGCCCGGTCATTTTTCAACGAATTGGATCAATTAGTTTAGGGAATAAAGAAAGAATGTATTCCCAATAAATCTTTTCTACGATACTTGGAAAATATACAATAATTATTAATTATTTTAAAAATTTTTCTAAACATATTCAGAGTTTGTCTATTTTTTAAGGAATAGGCAGAATTTGTTTGCGGAATCAACTAGGAATGTCTTTTCGATGACTATTTTATATGCTGCTTTGTAAATTTACAAGAATTATTAATAGTAATATCATTATTTTTAACGAATTGGCTCAATTTGTTTACAGAACCGAAAAGAATGTATTAAAAATAAGTCTTTCCTATGTTACTTTGCAAATTTACAATAATTGTTAATTATTTTAACAATTTTCATAAACATATTCAGAGTTTGTCTGTTTTTCAACAAATAGGCTCACTTTGTTTACGAATTCAACTAAGAATATCTTTCCGATGACTGTTTTATATTTTGCTTTGTAAATTTACAATAATTTTCAATTATTTAAACAATTTTAATTAAAAAACTGAGAGTTTGGCTATTTTTTCACGAACAGGCTCCATTTTTTATAGAATTAAGTAAGAATAGCTTTCCAATTACTTTTTGCTAGAATCCTCTGCAAATTTTAAAGAATGAATAATTATTTAAACAATTATGATCAACAAATAATGAGTTTGGCTTTTTTAAAGAATAGGCTCAATTTGTTTACGGAATCAATAAAGAATGTTTTTTCAAATAGCTCTTTCTTATGATACTTTGAAAATTTACAATAATTATTAATTATTTAATCAATTTTCATAAACACATTCAGAACAATTTATTTGCGGAATCAACTAAGATTGTCTTTCCGATGAATTTTCACTATGTTTTGTAAATGTACAAGAATTAATAATTATTTAAACAATTTCGATTGAAAAATTTAGAGTCTGGCTATTTTTCAACGAATATGCTCCATTTTTTACAGAATTATGTATTCTGCATCGTGAGAGGGTATCTATGCGAAGCCATGTATAAATCAAAATTATTGAAGTAAAAATCAATTTTATGGTATTTTATTGAAATTCATTTCCAAATAAAATAAATGAATGCAAACAAATTGGTCGCGCGCGAAGCGCGCGTATGAGGCTCTAGTTTTGTTGAAAATTCATATTTTCACGTTAAGATGTCGTTTTTCATTTAAAAATTCAACTCTCCTATATTTGAACGTCGGTATTAGTCGTGTGTTTGCTTAATTTCCAGTTCTATCCAGTTCTACTGTGCATGCGTTGTGTAGGCAAATGGCTTAGGCTCGTAGTTTCGAAAGGCTGAGTGCCATTTGTTTACATTATCGCTGAGAAGAGTTACACTGATAAGAATTTGTTCAATCGCAATTTTTTTTTATGAATTCATTCTTGAAATTTGTTTTTTATACCTTTCAATAAAATGAAAAGAATTATTTAATGAATATTTATAATTTAATATGCATTTTTACTAGGAATCTGTATTATCATCAGAGATGGTAACGATCGATCCGAAGAGAAATCCTTTCACACACACTGTGAAAATGAAAATCTATAATATCGATCGCTCCATCTAGTCCGGGGACGTTAAATATTTTCTGTATTAGAGGATATAACTTTGATCGATATTGTAGATTTCCATTTTCACAGTGTGTGTGAAAGGATTTCTCTTCGGATCGATCGTTACCATCTCTGATGATAATACAGATTCCTCGTAAAAATTGATTTGTATATAACATCTTGCATAATATAGTGTATTTCAGAAAAAAGTATTCTTCCTCTGATCTCTCTAGTAGCTCAGTGGTTAGAGCACCTGACCGGAAATCAGTTGACCTGGTGTTCGAATCCCAGCGGAGTGAAAGGAGAAGATCTTTTTTCTGAATAAATTTAATTAAAAAATTTTTTAATATGAATTATAATTTATTTCAATACAGTCGTGAATGGTCCTATGGAAAAATCGCCTTTCCTATATTAAAAAGCAGATTGAGTAACCATAAGGCGATCTGCGTTTATTTGAACTCGAGATGTTTGTTTTCATAAGAAGCTTAGCGGAAGTATATGCATGTATATACTTCGGTATATTGTATACGATTCCTTTGACACATTTTTTTAAAACAAGGCTTTTTATTAACATTTTTGATATTTCATTCGTATTTTGAAAAATTCATTTTCGATTTAACGTTTTAGTCATAGTTCATTTACATTTCAAAATGTTTGAAAATTTCCAAATTTTGAGTACCGTTTATTTTTTAATTAAAGCTTTTGACATTTCGGAAAATTTGTGTTTGGTGTTTTTATAGTAAATTTGGTTAATTTTTTATTTAAAAACCAACTTTACATTTTTGTTTAACTTTTCAGAAGTACTATTTTTTTAATTTTCAGATTTATCAAAAAAGGTTTTATATCTGGGCTGAAACTATTTGCAAATAATTTCCAGTAGTTAAGAATGATTCAAAAAATTGTTTATTACGCTATAAACAAATTATTAAACAAAAGTTCTTTTCGGGATTGGAAATGTTTAGCTCGTTGAAATCCAGATTTTTGGTATGGAATGTGCGAGAAGTGAAAGTTTTATTACTGTTACTTGAAAGAAGATGCTATTTGGCAATTTAAAAAAAAAATCACAGTTTGGCTATTTATTAACAAACAGGCTTAATTTTTTTTAACTGAATAAACTAAGAATGCTTTTCCGGTGACTGTTTGATATGAAACTTAGCAAATTTGGAAGCATTATTAATTATTTAAACAATTTTTATAAACAAATTCAGAGTTTTTCTATTTTTCAACGAATAGGCTCAATTAAAAAAAAATAAACTGAGAATGCTTTCCCGATGACTGTTTGATATGATACTTGGCAAATTTACAAGAATTAATAATTATTTAAACAATTTTTATAAACAAATTCAGAGTTTTTTCCTATTTTTCAACGAATAGGCTCAATTAAAAAAAATTAACTGAGAATTTCTTTGCGATAACTCTTTTCTGTGGTGCTTTGAAAAATCCCAAGAGGTATTATTTAAACAATTTTTATAAACAAATTCATAGTTTGTCTATTTTTCAACAAATAGGCTTAATTTGTTTAAAAAATTAACTGAGAATATTTTTGCGATGACTCGTTCCTATGTTGCTTTGCAAATTCACAAGAATTATGATTTAAACCATTTTTGTAAGGAAATTCAGAGTTTTCTAATTTTCCAAGAATAGGCTTAATTTGTTCACGGAATCAACTAAGAATGTCTTTTAGATGAGTTTTTTTCATAATCTTTTGCAAATTCACAAGAATTATTTATTTCAAATTAAGATTGTTTTATAATAAATTCTGTTTTTCAACGAATAGGCTCAAGGTTTTTACAGATTTAACTGAGAATATATTTGCGATTACTCTTTTCTATAGTACTTTACAAATTCCAAAGAATTATAATTTATTTATGTGGGATTGAGGGTTGGAACACAAAGAAACTCAAGAAATACCAATAACTAAGTTTATTAATTAACATAAACGAGAAAGATCGAGATACACATTTTCACGTCCGCCTAATCCGACTGCCGGAATACAACTGACCTACCCTTCCCCCTACTCCTACATTTTCCTAACGACCAACCATGGTGCCTACCCTGGGCCTACACTATCGTTACAGACTAACCTCCTATTCTTCCTACAATCGGCCGTCCTGACTTTCATCGTCGCCTGACGATGCGCTTTCGTCGACGCCTGTCCAGGGTTTCATTTGATCAGCTGAACTTGAGGTCACCTTGGGACCCTCGCCGCCTATCTTCTCGACATCATACCTGTCGTTCCGCTTAACCCTAGTAATGCGATAAGGACCAAGAAAGCAGATTCGCAGCTTTAATCCTGGACCAAACTGCGTTCTTTTGATTGCCACTAAATCTCCGATGCAATACTTGGTTGCTTCCTTACGCTTCTTGTTGAATGTTTTGCGATTTTCCTCCTGGACTTTTGAAATTTGCTCCTTTGCTTGTGTCCGAATTTTTTCGCGATTCTCATCGAATTCTTGTAGCAGTGACTCTTGGATCAATTCCTGCATGCGCAGATCTTCCTTGTTTCGCATTGGCACACCCGTGAGTACCTGGAAGGGTGAGGTTGCAATGCTTCTTTGAAAGGTTGAGTTTAGAGCGCGCTGTACTCGGCTCACTTGCTTATACCATTTCAGCGGTGCTTCAATTCCGAGCTTGACAAAAACTTCTTCAATAGTGCGATGTACTCTTTCAATCTGCCCGTTGCCTCTTGGAACACCGGTCGTTATTAAGTGGTGTGCTATCCCTTCTTGCCGACAGTACTCCTCGAATTTTGCTGATGTGAACGCCGCGCCTCTATCACTGATAATCCTCCGTGGGTTGCCGAAACTTTGTTGGTGAATCTTGAGCTTTTCAATGACTTCGTCAGTGCCAGTGGACTTAGTTGGAAAAATCCATAGGAACTTCGTGAAACCGTCGATCATCGTAAGCAGATGCTTGTATGACTTCCTGGTTGATGGCAGTGGTCCCACGTGATCAATGTGGAGTGTATCCAATGGTACCTCCCCTTTCGGTATGGGATGTAACAGCCCCTCTTGCTTTCCTTGCTTCTTTCTCCCCAAAATACATGGGACACAGTTCTGGATATGCCTGTCAACTTTAGATTTTAATCCGTCGATC
This sequence comes from Andricus curvator, assembly GCA_932195095.1. Classification (NCBI taxonomy): domain Eukaryota; kingdom Metazoa; phylum Arthropoda; class Insecta; order Hymenoptera; family Cynipidae; genus Andricus; species Andricus curvator. The sequence continues at coordinate 4,981 of CAKNYM010049269.1, read as the reverse complement.
CAGTACTCTCCTTCTATTAACTCGCAAGTCTTCTTCGTGCCAAAGTGTCCCAGCTCATGAGATTTTCTTATTATTTCCAGCTGCATTCCCTTGGGTACAACCAACAGCCTGGTGCCATCCTTTTCCTTGTAGAGGAGATGTCCTTCAACGACACAATCTTCGTACTCCCCGTGCTCCCTCAGAATCCGCTTTATCAATCTTATTTTTTTCGTCCCCCTCTTGCGCTACACGAAGACGCTCTACCATGATGTCTTGAATTTGCAGCACTACTGGATTTCGACTTAGTGCATCCGCGTGGCGCATTCTTGTCCCTGAACGATGTTCAATCGTGTAGTCAAATTCCTGGAGTTGAAGAGCCCATCTCGCAACTCGTGGAATTAAATCCTTCTTTTCCATGGTAAGCTTGAACGCGGAACAGTCCGTCACTATTTTAAAAGGTATACCCAGCAAGTAAACTCGTAATTTCTTCAATGCATAACTCACGGCCAGTACCTCCAATTCGTAACTCGAGTACCTCCTTTCTGCGCTAGACGTTTTCTTGCTTAAGTACTGACACGGATGCATCGCTTGATCCTCTAAACTTCTTTGTAATAATATCACACCGTAACCCTCTATAGACGCATCAGTATGTACTTCAGTATCACATCGTGGATCAAATAAGTGTAAGACCGGCGCTTTACAAAGTGCTTCTTTTAACACCTGAAATGAGTTACGTTGTTCTTCGCCGAAGTGGAACTCAACATCCTCTCTCGTACATTCACGCAATGCTTTCGCTAGCCAAGTAAAACCCTCAATAAACTTTCGCATATACCCTGCTAGACCCAGAAAACTTGTGACTGCTTTTTTATTTCGTGGTTCGGGAAAATTCATCACTGCCTGAATCTTTTGCGGCGACGGTCGGATTTTCCCACCCTCTACAATGTATCCTAAATACTCTATGCTGCGACGCAACAACTGACATTTCTTCCAATTTATTTCTAGGGAATAGTCGGCGGCAACTGCCAAAACACGCTTTAAATTCGCAATCGCTTCTTCCTCGTTTTGAGACATTATTACTACATCATCGAGATAAATTAAGATTACTCCTTCGCGAATTAGATCTTTGAATATAAAATTAATGTATCTTTGAAAAACAGCCGATGAATTGCACAAACCATATGGGACATACAAAAACTCAAATTGTCCTGAGGCTGTGACAGTGGACGTGTACTTCCGACTATCCTCCTCTACCTCGACATGAAAAAAGGCATTCTTTAAATCTAACGCACTGAATATCTTTGCATATACTAACTTATCTAAGTAAGAATCAATGATTGGCAAAGGGAAATGATCGCGTACGATTTTTTTGTTTAATGCGCGATAATCAACGCAAACTCTCGGCTCTCCACTTTTTTTACGCACGACTAAAACTGGGCTTGAATATTCTGAGCAACTCGGACGTAACTTTCCTTGTGCCAACCATTCTTCCACTTGTTTCTCAATTATTCTCTCTTCAACTTGAGGCAAGCGCCGCGGGCCCTGACTTACAGGAACTTCGTCCTTGACTATCAGCTTCATTCTTACTGGCGTTTCCTTATTACCTAATGGACAAAAATTTTCTACTATTTCCGCTATTCTGGCCCTACTTTCTCCTGTCAGATGACTATAAACATCTTTATGCGGCTCCGCAATGTCCTGCACACAATGCACAACATTTTGCTCGTCATCCGGGAATTTTATTACGCGTGCAGTAGGACCCTCAACTTCTAATCTAGCTACTCTGAGTAAACTATTGCCTATTAATGCTCTAAAACCCTGTTTCTTTATGACATGAAAACGAAAATCATGCATATTACCATCCAGCTCCACCTTCGCTGTAAAACTCCCGAACGTCGTCAGTTGATCCTCGCCTGTCACCCATCCAAGAATCTTCGGCTTGCTGTCCATCTCTGGCGATCCAAATGATTGATACACGTCATAGTTTATCAAGTGAACGTCACTGCCAAGATCCAACTGGCAAACAATAGACGTCCCGTTCACCTTGATTTCCTTGTAGACACGACACGGGTCCTCTTCCACCTTTGCTTTCTTCTCTGTAGTTTCTCGTTGCTCGATATTTTCTCGTACCATCTTTACACTTGATTCAGACCTCGATGCACTGTCAGCTGACCTTGAAGGATTTTTACGCGGTTGATCACAAGCTGTCGCGAGATGTCCAAATCGGTTACAGTTGAAACATCGTGCACCTCGCTCACGGTGTTTACACTCGAATTTTGAATGTCCGAACCCACCACAGTTGAAACATCTGCCTTGCCTTTCTTTGGGTGCTCCTCGGTTTCCCTCTGGTGCTTCGCTTCTCTGTCTCCCCGTCCCCTTTCCTTGTCCTTCCTCTTTTGACTGAGCCTTCTTCTCTGACTTCATTTGCTCTCTCATTTCTTCGTAGTCCTCCAATGCTCGTTTGAATTCGCCCATCGTCCGCTTTCCATAGAGTGCTGCTTTATTCACTGGCGAATCGTTGATTCCCTTTATCACATATTTGATTATTGTCGCATCGGACAATTTTCCTCTACTTCCGAGCGCCCTCATATCTAACAGATACTCCTTGAAAGATTCTGTTGGTAGCTTCTTCTTCGTACTCATAGCTTCATGAAGGTCGCAGCTGTCCATTTCGATACCGAATTCTTCTTGCAAACCTTCTTTTAGGGATCTCCAGTCAGTTATTGTGCCTTTACTGCGCAGCCACGTTTTTGCTAACCCCTGCAAGGATTTTTTTGCGCAGACGAGCACTTGCATGTCAGACCATGAGTACAGTTCTTGACTCTCCTCCACATGGGTAATCCATTCTTCAACAGTGTAAGTTGCATCCTTTCCGTCAAATTTATGAATCGTGTCCTCAAGATCTCGGAAGTTGAGTCCAGGTTGATGCACTTGGGATGCTGGTGCCATTGGATTAGAGGTGCTCACTTGCTTCAGTTGCTTCTGAAGTTCCTCAATCTGGTTCATCATGGCTAGCATTTGTGCCTCGTGCGACATCGTTAGATTTGTTTTCTTCACTTCTCTTAACGTCACGTGCAGTTCGTCCTCGGTGCTTCTCCCCTCTTCACCCTCGCTTTCCTCACTGGTGGGGTCTTCAACTGGACCCTGGCTTCCCCTACCACTTATATTGGACTCCCTCGCTCCGCTCTCCTCGTTGCCTGTAGTGGGGCAGTTTTCTCCTACCTTTTCGGTATCTCTTTTTTCGTCGTAGGAATTTTCCGGAACTTTCTGGCTGGCTCGAGCTTGTAGCCGAGTTAGCATTACCCGCAAAATAGTTTCACCAGTTTTCTTTACTTCTGATTAAGCTTGGCGTCCTCTTGGCACTTACACTTCACTGTTTGTAATCTTTTCAACTTTACTTTCGCTTCACTGTCCGCTTTTCTATTCACCTCACTTTCCACTTAGCTTTCCTCTTTGCTCTCGTTGCTATGGCTTCACTATTTTGGCGTAATTAGCATTCCATTTCACTTCACTTTACTGTCGCTTATGTCACGTAACCTATTCACGTTTACACTATCTCTTCACTGCTTTTGTTTCTAACTTTTAGTGTTTCTCTTCACTGCACTACACTTGCTTTTCTCGTCATGGCGTCGCTTCACTTTCACTTTTTCGCTGCTTTTCTTTGTCACCGTCGCTTTCCTCTGCTTTCCAGGACCCTCATCCCGGACGAGCCCCCAAAATTGTGGGATTGAGGGTTGGAACACAAAGAAACTCAAGAAATACCAATAACTAAGTTTATTAATTAACATAAACGAGAAAGATCGAGATACACATTTTCACGTCCGCCTAATCCGACTGCCGGAATACAACTGACCTACCCTTGCCCCTATTCCTACATTTTCCTAACAACCAACCATGGTGCCTACCATGGGCCTACATTATCGTTACAGACTAACCTCCTATTCTTCCTACAATCGGCCGTCCTGACTTTCATCGTCGCCTGACGATGCGCTTTCGTCGACGCCTGTCCAGGGTTTCAGTTGATCAGCTGAACTTGAGGTCACCTTGGGACCCTCGCCGCCTATCTTCTCGACATCATACCTGTCGTTCCGCTTAACCCTAGTAATGCGATAAGGACCAAGAAAGCAGATTCGCAGCTTTAATCCTGGACCAAACTGCGTTCTTTTGATTGCCAATAAATCTCCGATGCAATACTTGGTTGCTTCCTTACGCTTCTTGTTGAATGTTTTGCGATTTTCCTCCTGGACTTTTGAAATTTGCTCCTTTGCTTGTGTCCGAATTTTTTCGCGATTCTCATCGAATTCTTGTAGCAGTGACTCTTGGATCAATTCCTGCATGCGCAGATCTTCCTTGTTTCGCATTGGCACACCCGTGAGTACCTGGAAGGGTGAGGTTGCAATGCTTTTTTGAAAGGTTGAGTTTAGAGCGCGCTGTACTCGGCTCACTTGCTTATACCATTTCAGCGGTGCTTCAATTCCGAGCTTGACAAAAACTTCTTCAATAGTGCGATGTACTCTTTCGATCTGCCCGTTGCCTTTTGGAACACCGGTCGTTATTAAGTAGTGTGCTATCCCTTCTTGCCGACAGTACTCCTCGAATTTTGCTGATGAGAACGCCGCGCCTCTATCACTGATAATCCTCCGTGGGTTGCCGAAACTCTGATGGTGAATCTTGAGCTTTTCAATGACTTCGTCAGTGCCAGTGGACTTAGTTGGAAAAATCCATAGGAACTTCGTGAAACCGTCGATCATCGTAAGCAGATGCTTGTATGACTTCCTGGTTGATGGCAGTGGTCCCACGTGATCAATGTGGAGTGTATCCAATGGTACCTCCCCTTTCGGTATGGGATGTAACAGCCCCTCTTGCTTTCCTTGCTTCTTTCTCCCCAAAATACATGGGACACAGTTCTGGATATGCCTGTCAACTTTAGATTTTAATCCGTCGATCCAGTACTCTCCTTCTATTAACTCGCAAGTCTTCTTCGTGCCAAAGTGTCCCAGCTCAT